>MDKH01163710.1:0-204255 GCA_005239495.1 Nicotiana undulata
ATATATATATATATATATATATATATATATATATATTTAAAATAATCAAAAACATTTATGTGTAGTCTGCTTACTTATGGATTAATCATTTTGAATTATGTATTTTGGACTCACTTTAAATATAGACGGGAGCTTTATCATTTCAGAATTAATTAGGTTGCGTTGACTTTTCCTTTGCAGTTGTGGGCGGAGGAAAGACACATGTATTCTGGATTATCTGTAATGTAGTCTGCTTTGGGATGTAATGGACTCATCTATTGTATTCTATAGACTGGAATGTAGTTTGTTGAGCATAGGAATTTTATTTTGAGTCACAGCGGTTAGCAAACAATATTGCACGCAATATAGATAGAATTAGGCCGATAAACCGCCCGATAACCGCCCGATAAGAGTTAAACCGATACCAATTCGTTCGATATCTTATCGAGTTGCTAGTGGATTAGTACATTTAAAAGCCGATAACTGATAAGCCAAACCGTTAAGAGTAAATTACCGCCAAATCCACCCGATAAGCAGCCCTACTACCAGAAGAATAACTAGGAGTCCCCCTCCACTCCAAACGAGGTACCCCTGGCAAGGCCAAGGTCACTTTCTTGGCATGACAGTCCAGAATAGCATAATAGGGGGATAACCAATCCATCCCCAATATAACATCAAAGTCAACCATATCAAGAAGCAAAAGATCAACTTGAGTCTCCAAACTACCAATAACTACTAAGCAAGCACGGTAGACTCGATCTACCACTATAGAATCACCCACTGGTGTAGACACATGCACAGCAGTACTCAAGGAATCACGGGGCATGCTCAAATAAGGGGCAAAATATGAAGACACATTGGAGAATGTAGAACCCGGAGCAAATAACACCGAAGCCTCTTGGCTGCAAACTAAAACCGTACATGTAATAACTGTGTCCGAAGCCTCAGCATCAGGACAGGCAGGAAAAGCATAGCACCGGGGCTGAGCCCCTCCAACCTGCACATCTCTGGGTCTAACGGCTACGGGCTGACCTCTACCTCTCATGGCCTGCCCTCCACCTCTATGAGTCTGACCTTCACCTCTAACACCACGACCACCACTCCTAGCTGACTGAGGGGGTGAGGTTGCACCTGCTGCGGGGACCATGGCGCGAGAACCCTGATACTGAGAACTACCAGAAGCCCTGGGGACATACCTCGCAATGTGCCCATGAACACCACAAGAATAACAAGGTCTCTGCTGATGTGGCTGATGACTCTGGAACTGTCCTTGACGACCCTGATAACCACCCTGGTAGCTCTGAAGTGGATGTGCACTGATATGTGCTGGTGGTGCACTAATAAGGGGTTGGCGGTGCACGGTGAGATACCTGAAGTGCCGACTGAAAAGGTCGGGGTGGATGGCCTCTACCGAAAGAATCCCTGCCTCCAGATGAGGCTCCACTGAATCTACCAAAGTGACGGGGCCTCTTGTCATCCCCCTGACCACCTCCCTGTGACAGAATCATCTCAATCCTCCTGGCCACATCGGCCGCATCCTGGAATGAAATATCAGTACCTGACTCCCTGGCCATCTGTCTGATGGGCTGAGCTAAACCCTCGATAAATCTCTGCACTCTCTCACGATCAGTGGGAAGTATCATAAGTGCATGCCTGGCTAGAGTGATGAACTTGGTCTCGTACTGAGTGACAAACATAGATCCCTGCTGGAGGTGCTCAAACTGCCTCCGAAGTTCCTCCCTCTGAGTAACTGGAAGGAACTTCCCCAAGAATAACTCGGAGAAATGAGACCAAGTCAATGGTGCAGACCCAGCTGGTCTGGTCAGGCAATAGTCTCTCCACCAAGTCTTGGTTGCGCCAGATAACCGAAAAGTAGCAAAGTCAACTCCATTGGACTCCACTATGCCCATATTCCGAAAAACCTCATGACAGTTGTCCAAATAATCCTGTGGATCCTCTGACGGTGCACCAGTAAAAGTAGTAGTGAATAAATTGGTGAACCGATCTAGTCTCCATAGAGCATCTGTTGACATAGTTGCACCCTCGGTTGCCGGTGCCACAATACCCGTCTGAGCTACTCCAGCTGTCTGAGGTGCTGGAGTCTGAAACTGAGTGGCAACCTGCTCTGGGGTATGAATAACAGGAGTCTGGGTCCCTCCCCCAGCCTGAGAACCAGCTGGTGCAGTAGGAAGAAGACCGGCCTGAGCCACGCTCTTCCCACCAAGCGGACTAGAGCATCCTGAAGCACTAGGGTGGCAATGAACCCCTCCGGGACCTGAGCTGGTCCGACTGGAACCGTCCGAGTAGGAACCTCACCAGCATAGTCTACCTGTGGGTCCTCTACTAGAGTCGTTGCTCTAGCTCTGCCTCGGCCTCTAGCACGGCATCGGCCCCTCGTAGGAGGTGCAATAGGGGGATCGGGCTGCTGACCGGTCGATGAGGAAGCACGCGTTCTCGCCATCTGCGAGAGAGTAAGATAGAGACTCAATTAGTATTTAGAATTCAGATGGCACGACAGAGAATGAAAGATATGAAGTTATTCCTAACTTTGCAGCCTCTGGGATAAGTACAGACGTCTCTGTACGGATCCCTCAGACTCTACCAAGTTTGTCCGTGAGTTGTGAGACCTAAGCAACCTAGTGCTCTTATACCAACTTGTCACGACCCGAAATCTCACCTTCGAGCCATGACTGCGTCTAACGTTGCACCCGCTAGACTAGCCAACGTACATAATTACATTAACATATTAACACTGAAATAACATAAATAACTAGAACATTTTATATTCCTCTTTAAGTGCGGAAGCAGATAAATTCTGAATTACATACGAATACCCATAACACGATTCGTTTACAATATCCCAAAATCTGGAGTCACTAACTCACGAACTGTCTATGAGATTACTAGATAAAAGGTCCGAAGAAATAATACACAACTGTCTCAGAACTAAGAAAAACAAGACAGAATGGAAAGATAAGGATGGAGGAGACGCCAAGGCCCGCGAACGTCTGCGGGTCTACCTTGAAATCTCCGGAGTGGACTGAAGGATGCTCCCTCAATCAGTGTCCACCAGGTACGGCTGCGGGATCTGCACAACATAGAGAAGTGCAGGTGTAGCATCAGTACAACCGACCCCATGTACTGAGCAAGTGTCGAGCCTAACCCCGGCCGAAGTAGTGGCAAGGCTAGACACGACAATGATAACCTACCTGTACATTTCTACCAAAAATATAACAAGGAAGTAACAGATATTTAACAGATAAACAAGTAATACGGGGACAAGCAAAGGGGCAACATGTAAGAAGCAAAATGAGATGTCGAACACAGCAAATAAAGAGATAAATGAATGGCACGGCATCACCCTTCGTGCTTTTACTCTCGTCCTCACGATGCAACAAGTAAATATATGAAATGATTGCAATAATAAATTAAATGAATGGCACGGCATCACCCTTCGTGCTTTACTCTCTTCCTCATAGTGCAGTAATGAATAAATGAAATGAATGGCACGGCATCACCCTTCGTTCTTTTACTCTCTTCCTCGCCCAAGTAATATCAACAACAAATAACAACTTGGCAAGGAAATCAATTACCGAAATTTCAATTCATAACCACCCGACATGGGGAATAACAAACAAAATCAACACATTTGCCCGGCAAGGGTATCAGCTATAACCAACTCCTTACGAGTACATAACTTCCCAAAATAACCACTTCATAACACATTGATCATTGAGGTAATAACAAGTAATTAAGCAAAAAGGACTCACGGACATACTTGACACACAATGCATAGGTACTCGTCACCTCACCTATGCATTGAACATGATAACACACATAGCTCATAGGGCACAATACCTATTCCCTCACCAACGTTAGGCAAGACACTTACCTCGGGTCCAAAAATAGCAAATCAAGCTTCTACCACCCGTTCCTCTCGAATCCGACTCCAAAACGATAATATCTAGACATAATTAGCTTAATAACATCAATAATGACTCATTATCCAATTCCCAAGCCTAATTATACATTTCCTAACATTCTTCCAAAAATACCAAAATTCGACCCCGGGCCCGCTTGGTCCAAACACGAGGCTCGGACCAAAACCCGATCACCCATTCCCCCACGAGCCCAAATATATAGTTTGTTTTGAAATTCGACCCCAAAATGAGGTTGAATTTCCCAAAATTTCAAAAACCCTAACTCTACCCAAAACCTCTAATTTCATGATTTTAGGCCTAGATTCTAGGGTGAAATCTTGTAAAAAGAAGTTAAGGAGTAAAGAAAATGAGTTAGAAATCACTTACTAATATTTTGGAGAAGAAAGAGTGTTTGGAAAATCGTCTCTTATGTTTTTAGGGCTTTAAAAAATGAAAATAACTGAAATTGCTGTCTATTTATACCCCTCTCAGGTCCCCCACCGTGGTCAGTGAAAAATGACCGCGGCCGCGCTAGCAAAGACCAAGAAATGCTGAAGAAAACCAAGAAAAATGACTGCAGTGACATACTTTAGTATTTTGGCCATAACATTCCATGCAGATGTTTAAATTATGATTTCTTTATGTTTCTGGAAACTAGACACGAAGGGCTACAACTTTCGTTTTTGGGTTATCTCCAAATTTCTTCTAGATCAAAAGATATAAGCCTCCGAAGTCGGACTAGTGACCCAGCCCCTCCACCGCGGCCGCGAAAACACGACCGCGGCCGCGAAGCCCCCCTCCCTACCGCGGACCGCGAAAGAAGGACCGCGGACCGCGATGGTGGGTTCAGAGAATTGACCCCTCTGACCTGCAACAGCTATATTTTAGCTTAAAGACATCCCGGGACCTACCCGGAACTCACCCGAGCCCTCGGAACCTCAAACCCAATGTACACACGACCTCAAAATTATCCTACGAACTTATTCGAAAAATGAAACCACCAAAATAACATCAAAAACAATGAATTAAACTCCAAAATCTATAGAATTTTCTCAATCTTCATAAACTATCAAATGTTCCATTTTTTATCCGAAACACGTCAAACCAAGTCCTTTTTACACCAAATTTTACAGATAGCTCATATAACACATATTAAACCTGTTCCGGGCTCCGAAACCATAATATAGGCCCGGTAACATAGGTTTCACATAAAAATTCATTTTCAAAAGCCTTTATTATTTTCAGAAAACAATTTTCTTTAAAAATTTATTTCTCGGACTTGGGTCCTCGGAATTCGATTCCGGGCATACGCCCAAGTCCCATATTTTCTTACGGACCCTTCGGGACCGTCAAATCACGGATCCGGGTCCTATTACCAAAAATGTTGACCAAAGTCAACTTTAATCAATTAATTATTATATATTTCAACTTTTCATCAAGTTTTCACATAAAAGCTTCCCAGCTACACGCCTGGGATGTGCACGCATATCAAGGTGAGATTAACGGAGGCTTTCGGGGCCTCGAAACACAGATTTAGCTAAATTAACATAGAATGACCTTTTGGGTCAACACATAAATGTGGTTTCTTTTCTGTGTGCAGTCTTTTGAACCTATCTGCTTCTGAAAATCAAACCTTTTTTTGAAACTATCCCTTACCCTTATATCTATTTCAAACTGCTACTCTTAGTTATCTAGGGTCCTACCACCCCCAGTGTGAGCACTGCCTAGGGTCCATGAGACTCCTCCGAACTCTGACACATTGGGGCTGGTCTTCCAACTTCTTATAAAATTATTTTCTTTGAAAGGTTCTGGTGTGAGCATTGTTTGGGGTCCTTGAGGCCCTTGAAAACTTTGACACACCATAAGCCCGTTTTTGTGTATTATGGACTACCTGTGGACATTAGACTTGCTTGATAGAAGGCCTGGCTTCCAGGTTGATGTTGGGCCTGCTAAGGCTCCCTATAGTTTAATGAATAACTTTATGTATTTTATTCATATTGGTACGTAATAATGTAATAATCCTTGTAAAAACATATATTGTGTTATTAGTAAAAGTTGGGGAGGGATTTTTATGTATATTTTTTTATCAAATTCAGGTAGAAATCATGTTTGTAGGTTGTTGTGACTCCTTATGTGAATATCTACCATTAGAAATCATGCTTATAGGATCTTATCTCATTATTTGTAATCCTGAATTTTCACACTTTGGCATACTAGAAATCCTGTCCATAGGTTTTTATATCAATTATGCATAAAAACCCCTTGTTTTATGCATATTTTCAAATCTTAATGTGCATTAGAGATCATGTGTATAGGATCATCTTTGTGTAAATTACTAAACTTGTATGATGTTCTGTTAACGCCTCTGCCCACTTAGACGTCATGCCTATAGGAAATAAAATATAAAACTAGTCTTTCTGCATTTAGATATCATGCCTATAAGAAATAAAATATAAAATCAGTTTCTGCACTTAGATATCATGCCTATAGGAAATGAACATAAAACTAGTCTTTCTGTATTAAGATATCATGCATGTAGGAAATAATACTTGCAACCAGTTTCAGCACTTAGAAAGCATGCTTATAGGATCTAATTGATAAAATTTGCCTGTTAAAATCAGTATCTGGTTTATAAATTATGGTCTAATTAACAGTTTAGATACCATATCTATAGGATTCTGCCCGGTTATCACTTAGACAAATTGATAGGGTAATTAAAGAATTCTGGAACGAAAATTGTGATTTCTTGTTGTCTGAAAACATGCCTAGATACAGAGTATTAACAAAATCAGTAGGCAAACTGATAGGTATTGCTGCTTCGCTTTAATAAAGTTGTTATATATTCTGTTTATGCTCATCTAGATATCCTGCCTATAGGGGTCTTAACTCTAAAAAATTTGTTTGTTTGAATTGCGTGCATTTGTTGTTTACTTGTGGAGGTTAACATGAGCCCTACTTGCTCTTTATGTGACAGTCCTGCTTGACTTTTGTTTGTCGCTTAGTTTTTCTCATTTTAAGCAACATAGGCGAGCCTTTAACCACCTTAAATAAAGGTCCTAAACACCTCCAGGACCATAGGTAAGAGACGGGTAGTGCACGCATAAGGTACGCACTAGAAGTTATTAGAACACTTAGGTAATAACTGAAAAGGTAGTAATTGGGTAGTAAAGGAGATGATGACATGTGCGCTAATACTACACATAACACCTAAATTTGGGGAAGGTTACCGAGTATTGCATGGAAATGATCCTATTGGCTAAAAACCTAGGACCCCTTTTAATTCATGTTGTTAAGCAATATATGTTTGTTTTAAATTGTTTTGCTTTCCTTTAAAGACTAATTCTCTTAATTTAGTTTAGTCGGGACCCACCTGTGTGGACCTCGAGGGGTGCCTAACACCTTCCCCTCAAGGTAATTTCGAGCCCTTACCCAATCTCTGGTGATGTAAACTAGTTTCACGAGTTATTTGCTTTAGGTGCCCTAACGCACCTTAATCTGTTAGGTGGCGACTCTTAAAATCCCATACCCCGTCTCAAAAGGAAGGGAGTTGTCCCAAAATATCGAAACCCGGACTCCGCAAGGAAAAAAGGGGGCGCAACAGCATGGCGACTCTGCTAAGGATATAATTAGGCTCTTACTATGACAAACTTTCTTTGTGAATTAGTCTTAAACATGCTTTATTCTGTTAATACGTGTGCACCCTTTCTCTTTCCCCTTTATGTGAATTTAATTGCCCATTTTTAAGCATTTATGATTTTTAATGTGCGAATTATGATTGCCCATCCTTCAATTATTAAATACCGCATTTATCATTTTTAACGTGCAAATACGTGACAACATGCTATTTACTGTTGCATAAATCATGCTCAACATCATATTCCACTCGTGCGTAATTAATCATATAGCAACGCTTGATGAGTGTTTGCGCTCTTCCTATATATCACCCCTTAAATTCGGAAAGGCTTATTTGCGGTAAAACTAGTCGATTAGCGGTGCAGTCGACGGTTCCATGCTTTTCCCCCTAAAGTTATCCGATTGAGGGTACCGGCCTAGACCTCTATAGAAACCTTACTCTGATTAATCATACATACATCATGGTCAAACCTATCCGGGTTAATATGTTGACCACGTAATAACCCTTTAAGACAAGCCTTATCCAAAGTCCACCGGGGTTTCCATAATCCCAACGGACGCAACCACAATCTGTGCATAAGTGCCAATAAGCTAATCATTGATGTATAAATAGTCGAATCTGGAGGGGGAAAGGGCCTAACATTATTTGTTTTGCAGAAAACGAGGCATGAAGTCCCCAGGTTTGGCATGGTCCGTAACATACCACCACTACTGATAGATTGATGGGAAGATCTTTCCTCAAGTGACAAAAAACATGTGAAGAAGGTCCTGTGAAATTTTCCCTCTCTATTGGACATTCAACCAAATAATATATTGATTGAAGCTGCTACAATGTTCTGGGACAGTGAAAGATCAGTGTTTCGATTTGGGAACATAGAAATGACCCCACTCTTGGAAGAAATAGGGGGATTCGCTGGGCTACCTTGGGACAGTCCTAGTTTATTGTTGCCAAAAAATCGTACCGCTAGGGAATTTATAAAGATGATGGGTTTGAAAAAGAAAGATGATTTGGAATGCTTAAAGAAGTCTTACGTACCCGTTGACTACCTATATGAACGATACGGTCATAGAAATTCCTACCATATCTTCCATGATGAATTCTCTATCACTTCCTTGGGTCATATTCACCGCAGGGTTTTTGTGTTCGTTGTATTCTTTCTGGGTATAATGGTGTTCCCAATGCAAGGGGACAGAATTCACACCAGAATAGCTATGGTAGCGAAAACTTTAATGGAGGGAATTGAGGGGAAAACATAAACCATTGTACTTATGATCATAGCTGACATCTATCGGGACTTGGACCGCTGCCAGAAGGGGTTCAAACACTTCGAAGGTTGTAATTTGTTGCTACAGGTTTGGTTATTGGAGCATCTCCAAATGGTTCAATACCGTCAAGAGTTTCCACGAAGGGCGTGGAATGATCATATAGCCTTCAATCACCCTAAGAGAATGACTTACATCCCGGATAGGTTTGCTCAACTAGAAAGTGCTACAGAATGGGTGCAATTTTTTGACAATTTGACTGAGGATCAAGTCCAATGGATCCCCACTGACGAGTTCATCATCAAATCCAAGGATGCTTCACACTTGGTATTGATCGGGTTAAGAGGTATATACCCCCGATTTCCCATCAGGGTTATGAGACAGGCAGGCAGGAAGTAGGCCATACCGCGGGTTGCAAAAATGAGTCATTACCGGGCAGATTTTCAGGATGACGACATCCCATACAAGTGTGAAGCTCAGCATATGTGGCACTCAAAGATTATTGTAGAAAAGGACACCATCGAGCCAGACAGGTATCACGCAGGACATGTACGCTTCTACTTATAATGGTTAGAAGACAGCCTAGCAGGGATAGTTGAGCCAGGAATCGGTCGAGGAAATAGGGTCATAGGCGAAGCTGCTGAGGCCCAAGTGAAATACAACACACTGCGCAAAAGGATTCATGACTCCGAGGCCGAGCATCTGGAGATACACGAGACAGACATAAGACTGATCAATGAATGGAGGGAACTGTCTATCAACTCTAATGAAAGGTTGGAGTATCTGGAGCAGGGTTTGGTGGAGCTGGAGGAGAAGGCAAGGAAAAGAGTCGACGACTGCCATAATGCTGAGGGAAGCGAAAGAGGGCATCTAGAAAGGGTATACTTGCTATTGGGAATGCGCGAACTGGGGAACCTGACCGATGGAGCTAGGAAGATCAAGCTTGGGGAAGGTCCCTTTGGGACCAAGTAGAGTAGATTTATTTGCTTTTCCAAATATAATAAGGCCAAGTGCCAGTAATGACTTATCTTATCTTATCTTATCTTAGTGTCGTTTTAGATTCATCTATTTTTACATTTATGAAATGAGGCAATTATTGGCACTTAAGTTCTCCAAATCAACTTGTCTCTAGGCCTACCTCGGGCACAACGACGCTCCCAAATTAGGACGCGAATTTACATTTTCGCAATATGTGTTTAAATACTGCACATGCTCTTTTCAGAACTCTTACTGACTTGGCTACCTTTTTGTTTTTTCTTTCTTTTGATTATTCTCATTCCCAAAGGTTGGTTCGCGCATACTGGCCTCATCAGCTTATCATACCTGATCCAGGGGCCCTCCAAAAGGTAAAGGAAAAGCAAAAATGGATGACATGAATCGCATCAGGAAAGATAACAATGGACATGTTGAGAATACAGAAACTTTCAATGGTCGGGGTACTCAGGCCCCAAATGATGTGGTTTCGCGGCTTGAGCAGAAAATACTCAAACTTCAGGGTCAGCTTGAGCAGGTCCGTAGCTTGGCAAACCTCTCCCTCACACTTAACATCCCAGATATCAATCACCCAAACACCCAGAATCCTGCACCACCTCAGAACACAACCAACAAACTCCCGCAGAATCCTCCCGCACCCCACCAATATACAATCCCCACCTCAAAACCAACCTATCCTTCCTCAATATCAGCAAACCACTTATCATACTCCCCAAAATACCCCACAAATTACCCCCGAACCCCAAAACTCCACCAATGATCATCACTATACCCAAGCTCCTGGCCTTCACCATAACAACCCCATATACGTGGAAACCCTACCTCACTCCACTCAACCAATCTCCTATACACCAGAATCCACTGAGAAAGACATGCTCATCACAAACATGGCCGAGGAGCTCAAGAAATTGACGAGTCGAGTTCAGGGTGTCGAAGGAGGTAAAGGGATAGAAGGTCTGAACTATGAGGATTTATGCATACAACCAGAAGTGGAACTGTCGGAGGGTTACAAACCTCCCAAGTTTGAAATGTTTGACGAAACGGGTGATCCCAAGGTTCATCTGAGAACGTATTGTGACAAGCTCGTGGGGGTCAGAAAAGATGAAAGGATTCGAATGAAGCTCTTCATGAGAAGTCTTACTGGAGATGCCCTGTCTTGGTACATAAGCCAGAATCCCAAGAAGTGGTCCAATTGGGTGAGCATGACATCAGATTTCATAGACAGGTTCAAATTTAATACAGAGAATGCACAGATTGTCTTCTATATCCAGAATCTAAAGAAGAAGCCAACCGAGACGTTCCGCGAGTATGCTACTCGGTGGAGGTCAGAAGCAGCCAAGGTCAGACCAGCGTTAGACGAAGAATAGATGAAAAAGTTCTTTGTCATGGCACATGATCTACAGTATTATGAAACGCTACTTTCAGTCACCTCAAACTCGTCCAAATTACCAAAAACTCCAGCCTAACTTTGACCGCAAACCACCCAGACAATATACCGCCATTGCTGAACCCATTGACCAATTGTACGAAAGGTTGAAAGTTGCCAGTTATGTCACCCTTATTCCCGTTGTGGCAATGGAGAATTCATCTCAATGGGTCAACCCGAATAAAACATGTGCATATCATTCTGGTATGAAAGGGCATACTATTGACGAGTGTCGGACATTGAAAGATAAGATCCAGACGTTGATTAATAATAAGGTCATACATGCGAAGGAAGATGCACCCAACGTCCGCAACAACCCCCTCCTAGATCATAGGGGTGAAGGGAACAATGTGATAGAAATTGATGAGGAGTGGGACCCTGATGGATCAATTAGAGGGTGACGATCCTAAGAAACCCGCAGTCACGCTCAATCTTATTATGGTGCAGTTACAGCCGCCAGTTGAGGTAACCGCATCGGTTCCATTTGAGGTAGAAGTAGCACCACCTGCAGCCATAACTGCTCCATTTGAGGTGGAAGTAGCCACAGCCTTCATAGTGACGGTGGCAACCACACCACCCTTATGTACCAATGTTGTACCTTGGGATTATGTGGCCGAGGCTAGAAGAAAAGGAAAGTCAAAAATGGAAGAATCTGGCGATGCACAAGGAATGACCAGAACGGGAAGAGTTTATACACCGGAACATTTGGGAGAAACCAGTAAGCAGACCTCCAGCAAACCGCCCATTATTGAAATTGGTCTAGATGACCTCTGGAAGAAGGTACAAGCAATGAAGTATTCTATCGTTGATCATTTGAACAAGACTCCCGCTCAGATATCTATCATATCACTGTTGCAAAAGTCTGAGGCACACAGGAATGCTCTAATAAAGGTGTTCAGTGAAGCATATGTGCCCAACAACATCACTGGTGGAGAAATGGCCAATATAGTGGGGCAGGTGCTGGAAAGACACAAAATCACTTTCCACGAGGACGAGCTGCCGCCTGAAGGGTTAAATCACAACAGGGCACTGCACATCACAATGCAATATAAAGACAAGTTTATTGCCAGGGTTCTGATGGATGGAGGATCCAGCCTCAACATTTACCCATTAACAACGCTGAAGAGATTGGGCAAAGGCTTACATGAGATACGAGAAGGAACAATGAATGTGAAAGCATTAGAAGGGCTACCATTGGAGAAACTAATCTCTGTCTGCAGATGGATCCTACCTGGTTTGATGTTGATTTTTATGTACTGGACGTATCCGCATCTTACAATCTGCTGTTGGGACGACCATGGATAGATGTCGTTGGGGCTGTAGCATCTACCTTACATCAGTATGTGAAGTTCGAATGGAACCACCAGGAAGTAATCATCTATGGAGATGGGAGAAACCCCATTTACACTAGTCAGACTATCCCGTTGGTTGAAAACAGAAGGAAGATAGGTGGAGAAACCTACCATCGTATCGAGCGCGTTAACGCAATTGAGAAGGATAATTGGTGGAGTAGCAAGATAGTAAACATGCTATCATGGAAAGGATATGAGCCCGACAAGGGGCTTGGTAAAAATCTTTAGGGCATCTCCAAGCAAATACAGCCAAAGCGCCATGGTACCACTTTTGGGCTAGGATATCAGTACACCTGGCAGGAATTTCGAAATTGGTCACCACCGTGGCATGGTCCATACTACCCTCTTAAGCAGCCCGTGCCACACTTGAGTCAAACCTTCCATCAAGCCGACATCATATGGGGATCGGAGGAAGAAGAAGCGTTGGCGGCATTAAGGAATCTGTTCTTGGAAGATGACGACATGGACTGATGTGTAATGATGAGGAGGAGGAGTAATAGGAAGGCCCTACTATCCAAGATGTGGAAAGGGGAACATTCCTTAAGAACTGGGCTGTCAGACCATCAAGGGCCCAGCGTGTCTCGGGGTAGCAAGGTTGAATAGCATTGTTTATTTTATTTTTCTAGAAAAATGATTTCCACACGCATTTTCGTTTTAAATAATATTCCCAATGTTCCCAAAAACGTTATTTGAATTATTGAAAATTACTTTTGATTTAAATGGATTGATGTTTTATTATTACTACTTTTCTCTCATATCTTTATCCCTAAAACATTACTATTTCCTATCTCGATGAACCGACAACTGTGACATGTAATGAGACAACGCAACAAAAGGACAGTGATTCAGAAGAAGAAGATGCAATACCAGAGGAGATCGTTAGAGAAATAAAGGATTTTGAGAACAAATAAAGTCCAACCTGGACGAAACTGAGATAGTCAACTTAGGCAATTCTGAAACCGTCAAGGAGACCCGCATCAGCATCCATTTGTCACCATCAGAGAAAGAGGAATACACTCGGTTCTTGAAAGAGTATGAGGACATATTTGCATGGTCATACGACGATATGAATGGATTAAGCACATCCATTGTGGCCCACAAGTTGCCCACAAACTCAATGTGTCCGTCAGTAAAGCAGAAGCTCAGGAAGTTCAAGCCAGATATGAGCTTGAAAATCAAGGAGGAAGTTACTAAACAGATCAAAGTCAAGGTCCTCAGGGTAGTTGAATATACAACTTGGTTAGCCAACAGTGTGCTAGTTCCAAAGAAGGATGGGAAAGTCAGAGTTTGCGTTGATTATCGGGATCTCAATAGAGCCAGCCCAAAGGATGATTTCCCGTTGCCAAATATACATATCTTTATCGACAATTGTGCCAAGCACGAACTCCAATATTTTGTGGATTGCTTCGCCGGTTACCATCAGATCTGGATGGACGAGGAGAACATTGAGAAAACAACCTTCATTACACCATGGGGGTGTACTGCTACAAGATGATGTCGTTCGGCCTAATAAATGTTGGGGCCACCTACATGAGGGCCGTGACTGCTATTTTTCACAACATGATACATAAGCAGATAAAGGTGTACATGGATGATGTCATCATTAAATCCAAGAGGGCCACAGATCACATAACATACTTGAGAAAGTTCTTCGACATGCTACGGAAGTACAACCTGAAACTAAACCCCGCAAAGTGTGCATTTGGGGTTCCTGCCGGAAAGTTATTGGGGTTCATCATCATCCGCATGGGAACAGAATTGGATCCATAAAAGGTCAAATCCATCCAAGAATTACCACCGCCAAAAAGCAAGAAAGATGTGATGAGTTTCCTGGGACATCTCAATTACATCAGTCGTTTCATAGCATAGTCCACAATGATATGTGAGCCGATTTTCAAGATGCTGAAAAAGGACGCTGCAACTAGTTGGACCGAGGATTGTCAAAAGGCTTTTGATAAAATCAAGGAGTATTTGTCCATGCCACCACTATTGGTCCCGCGGAAGCCAGGTAGACCACTGCTACTCTACCTTGCAGTACTAGATGAAGCTTTCGGCTGCGTTCAGGGGAAGCACGACAAGACAGGGATAAAAGAACAGGCAATCTACTACTTGAGTAAGAAGTTCACACCTTATGAAGCACGGTACTCTCTACTAGAAAGTACTTGCTACGCTCTAACCTGGATAACTCAGAAGCTGAGGCACTACTTCTGTGCTTATACAACATACCTCATATCCAGAATGGATCCTTTGAAATACATCTTTCAGAAACCCATGCCTACTGGAAAGCTGGCCAAGTGGCAAATCTTGCTGAGTGAATTCGACATCGTTTATGTAACTCAGAAGGCAGTCAAGGGACAGGCACTGGCAGACCACCTTGCTGAAAACCCTGTGGGAGGAGAATATGAACCCTTGAAAACGTATTTTCCCGATGAAGAGGTATCATTCGTAGGAGAAGACATTGTTGAAGCCTACGACAGTTGGAGAATGTTCTTCGACGGAGCGGCGAACAATAAAGGAGTCGGTATTGGAGCCGTCTTGGTATCAGAAACTGGTCAGCATTATCCGGTGTCTGCAAAACTCAGATTCCCCTACACCAACAACATGGCGGAATATGAAGCTTGCATATTAGGGCTCAACATGGTTGTTGATATGAACATTCAGGAACTACTAGTTAACGGCGATTCAGATCTGCTTGTGCATCAGGTACAAGGAGAATGGGCTACCAAGAATTCCAAGATATTGCCATATTTGCATCATGAGCAAGAACTGAAGAAGAGGTTTACGAAGATAGAGTTTCGTCACGTCCCCAAGATTCAGAATCAGTTTGCTGACGCATTGGCTACTTTGTCATCAATGATACATCACCCAGACAAGAACTTCATCGGTCCTATTCTAGTAAGGATCCATAATCAGTCGGCATATTGTGCTCACGTTGAAGAAGAAGTGGATGGAAAACCTTGGTTCCACGACATCAAAGAGTATTTGGCAAAAGGAGAGTACCCGGAGCATGCGAACCATACTTAGAAACGCACGCTTCGGAGGCTGTCCAATCATTGCTTCCATAGTGGAGGAACTCTTTATAGAATAACTCCTTATCTATGACTATTAAGGTGTGTCGACTCAAAGGAAGCTTCTAAGTTTCTCGAGTAAATACAAGTCTAAACATGCGGCCCGCATATGAATGGCTTTGTTCTGGCCAAGAAGATATTAAAGGCCGGTTATTTCTGGATGACCATGGAAACGGATTGCATCTGGTATGTTCAAAAATGCTACCAACACCAAGTACATGCAGATATGATAAAAGTTCCAATGAACTAGCTTAATGCAACAAGCTCATCTTGGCCCTTTGGATGTCATTGGCCCAATCGAGCCCACCGCATCGAACGGGCATAGGTTCATTTTGGTGGCTATCACTACTTTACTAAATGGGTTGAAGCTGCATCTTACAAAATTGTGACTAAGAAGGTCGTTGCAGATTTTGTTCGTGACCGGATTGTTTGCCGGCTTGGGGTTCCAAAGTCCATCATCACTGACAATGCCGCCAATCTCAATAGTGATATGATGAGAGCCATGTGTGAGACTTTCAAAATCAAGCACAAGAATTCCACAGCATATAGACCCCAAATGAACGGAGCCGTGGAAGCACCCAACAAAAACATTAAGAAAATATTGAGAAAAATGGTAGAAAATCACAAACAATGGCACGAGAAGCTACCGTTCGCCTTACTGGGATACCGTACCACAGTTTGCACATCAACCGGGGCAACGCCCTATCTGCTAGTTTATGGTACTGAAGTTGTCATTCCCGCCGAGGTAGAAATCCCCTCCTTAAGGATCATACAAGAAGTCGAGCTCAGCAACGCAGAATGGATAAGGAGCCGCTATGAGCAGCTAGCCCTCATATACGGAAAAAGGATGAACACAGTGTGTAACGGCCAGCTTTACCAGAACAGAATGTCCAAAGCCTTCAATAAAAGAGTCAAGCTGAGACAGTTCACACCGGGGCAGCTGGTGCTGAAGAAAGATCTTCCCGCATCAAGATGAAGCAAAGGGGAAGTTTTCCCCTAACTGGCAAGGTCCTTACATGGTTCATAGAGTACTGATAGGAGGCGCACTAATACTCGCAGAGATGGACGGGGAAATTTGGCCAAAGCCAATCAACTCAGATGCAGTCAAAAGATATTATGTGTAAAATCATCTTACACTTTTCTATATGATGTAAATTGAACTACGCTCGACCTGATTCCCATTTAAGAGGGGATACGTAGGCAGCCCTGTGGGTTCGGTCACAATACAATAAAATTTCTATTTTCCCCACCATCAGAAACTGGGGCGGAATTTTGAGGAGGACCCTCAAAATTCCAAAGCAAGTTCAGCCAATCGCAATGTATAGAGCAGTCAGAAATGTTGTCTAGTTAACTGGGAAGAATTTTGAGGAGGACCCTCAAAATTCTACGGTAGAAGAAGTAACGATGTCTTTGATCGTGTCACAATCACTAGTTTATCTAACTAATTTCTCAATTGTATTTTACCATGTCTTTGAAAATTGTGCATGCATGCTTTTGAAAAGAAACTCCGCTTTGGAAAATGCTACCCTGATAATTTGAACAGGATCTTCAGACAGAGCGGAGAAAATCAAGCAAGCAGCCGGAGGCACGGACCAACCCCCCCCCCCCCCCCCAAAACCCCCTACAAAACTCACGACTTTTCTTTGAATGCAGGGACAAGGAATATGCACATCTTGAAATCACAGTCTTCATAACAACAAAGATCAAACTCATCTCCAGCTAAGAAATACTCTGTTATCATCTATTATCTATTCATTGCATGAGACTAAGCATTGTCTCAAATCTTGCATGAGGCTAAGCCCTGCCTCTCTATTTGTATGATACTAAGCATTGTCTCAAATCTTGCATGAGGCTAAGCCCTGTCTCTCCATTCATGAGACTAAGCATTGTCTCAAACCTTGCATGAGGCTAATCCCTGCCTCCCATTTGCATAAGGCTAAGCATTGCCTTCTCTTTGCATGAGACTAAGCTCTTTCTCCACCCTGCATGAGGCTAAGCCCTGCCTCCCATTTGCATAAGGCTAAGCATTTCCTTCTCCTGGCACGAGACTAAGCCTTGTATCGACCTTGCATAAGGCTAAGTGTCACGACCCAATTTCGGAGTCGTGATGGCGCCTGTCGTGAAACCAGGCCAGCCACCTATTGTAACAAATCCTGAACCGTTTATTAAGGAAAATACCATTTTTAAACTGCCTGAAGTTAAATATAACAAAGATCTGTTTACAAATGAAACCTATGAAACCAAAACCCAAAATTTACAACTCCCGGATCCGGTGCCACTCAGTCATGAGCTGCTAATACATAAATGTAGCAAGAGGGAAAAATGACTATCATAGTCTAAAATAAATACGACAGGTAGAAAGGGAAGAGGATGACGAGATCACGGTCGCCAGCTGCTACCTCGTCAACTCTGATGAAACTGCTGCTACTCACTGACCCGAGCTGAATCCCGGCATACCTGGATCTGCACACAAGGTGCAGGGTATAACGTGAGTACACCAACTCAGTAAGTAACAAAAACAACCTATGGGCTGAGAGGTAGTGACGGACTAAACCTCCGCTAATTATGAACGACATCATATAATTTGAACATGATAGTAATATATCCGACAGTAAGCAAAATGCACCAAGTTATGCCTGTAACTTTGCATAAGTTCATGTAAGGAAGGGTATCTACGCAGTACCCAAACTCTCATAAGAAAGTCCACTCAGTACTAAAATTGGCCATCAAGCCCAAGGAAGTTCCATCCCGGAATATATTCATAAACACAGTGACATAGTCACTCAGTACTGAGGAAAAAGGCCAATCAAGCCCCACGGAGAAGATCCATCTTCGGAACATAAACCCCACGGAAAAGATCCATCTCTGGAACATATCACTAGGACAAGATCCATATCCAGGGAAGATCCATCCCTAAATATATGTGCGCTCACTGGGGGTGTAAAGACTCCGGAGGGGCTCCCGTAAGCCCAAGCACTATATCAAGCCAATGAAGGCATGATTCAAGGATCGTTGCAGTGTGCAGTCCGATCTCATAACTGTCTCAAAATTTGGCTCTAGGCCTCACTCAGTCAATACTTTCAAGTCTCACTCACAATGCGCTCAAGTATATGTAATTCAGCCCAAATGATGATAAATGTATGATAATCTAACAATTTCTGAGACTGGGGCATGAAAAGATGTGCTACAACAGGACTGAGTGCATAATAGTGAATAACTACAGATAGAGACAGCAACAATTTACCATTTCGGTCTAAACACATTGGCATGAAACCTTAGCATTTACACTTATCATGATTTCTAATATATTCAAAGAAAGCTCCACCTCCACAGTACAAGTATCAGTGTGAAACAACTATTAGGCAGCGCCATGGGATGAGCCAGGCCACAACATTCGGTGTACGCCCACATGCCCATCACTTCGCAAGCGCGTCACCTTAATTAACATCAAATATCATATAATTTGGGGTTTCGAACTCTCAGTTCCAAGGTTGAAGACGTTACTTACCTCAAAATCGGCTAAAACACTACTCCGCAGTGCCCTTGCCTCGAAATTCGGCCTCCGAGCGCTCCAAATCTACCAACAATTAGATGTATATCATTATAATATGCTAAGGAATGAATACCAATCGAAATCTATCAAAAATACTCAAAAATCCCGAACTTGGTCAAACCCGGCCCCCAAGCCCACGTCTCGGAATCCAGAAAAATTTACAAAACTGAAATCCTTATCTCCACCCGAGTCTACCCATATCAATTTTACCAAGATCCAACCACAAATACCCCTTCAAATAATCAAAAGAATTTCCCAACTTTTCTTCCATTTTTTCTCCAATTTCTACTTTGATTCCCCAAATTACATGGTAATTATAAATACTAATTCGTGAAATTAGACCAAAAATGATTAAGAAACACTTACCAAAAGACTCCCACTGAAAATCTCTCCAAAATCTCCCTTCTCCCGAGCTCTCTAATGGAGTTTTTGAAAAATGGCTAAAACCCTCGTTTTTTGAACTTAAAGTTTCTGCCCAGGGATTTACTCACTGCGATCGCGAACATCCAGTCGCGATCGCGGAGAACAACTCAGCTGCCTCAAATACTAACACTATGTGATCGCAATAAGCACCCCGCGATCGCGGTTAATCAAGACCCTCACCCACGCGATCGCGAACCATCCTACGCGACCGCGAAGCACACTGGACCCCTCTTCCTCACGCGCCTCGTAACCTTACGCGATCGCAGACTTCCCCACACGATCGCACAGCATCATGGCCTCAACCTCTGCGATCGCAACCTCCCTATTGCGATCACATAGAACAAACATCCAACCCCCCACTGCTAAGCCTACGCGATCGCAAACTTCCTCCCGCGATTGCGTAGAAGGAAACCAGATGAAAAAAACACCAGAAAATCTGCCAAGTCTTTAAGCCAAACGTTGGTCCGTTGACCACCCGAAACACACCCGAGGCCCTCGGGACCCCAACCAAACATGCCAACACATCCTAAAGGATCATTCAAACTTAGTCGAGCCTTCGAAACATCAAAAATTCATCGAATTCAAGCCTATGAACATTGAAATTTCTAAATTCCACCAACGATGCCGAAACCACCCAAAACAACTCCGATTGACCCAAAATTTTGCAAACACCTCCAAAAAGACATTACAAACCTTCCCCAATTGTTAGAATTCCATTCCAACCCCGATAGCCTATTTTCCACTGCCAATCGGAAATTGCCAAAAACTAACTTTCACCAATTCAAGCCTAATTCTACACCGGACATCACAAAAATATTCCGAACACACTCATAAGTCCCAAATCACCTAACAAAGCTATACGAGCCATAAAATCTGTATTCCGAGGTCATTTACCAATAAGTCAACTCCCAGTTGACTTTTTCAACTCTAAGGCTACTTTTAGAGACTAAGTGTCTCAATTCCTTCTATAACCACTTCGAACCTGAACTAGCCAACTCTAACACATCATGAATAGTCTAACCAAGCTATGACAAGGCAGAAACAGTGAAAATAATGCATGTTCTACGTTACGACCGACCGGGTCGTTACATTCTCCCCCTCTTAAACAAACGTTCGTCCTCAAACGGGTCTAGAAACATACCTGGAGTCTCAAACAAGTGAGGATATCTGCTCCGCATCTCCCGCTCGGTCTCCCAAGTAGACTTCTCTACTGGCTGACCTCTCCACTGCACCTTCACTGAAGCTATCTCCTTTGACCTTAACTTCCTGACCTCGCGAGCCAAAATAGCCACTAGCTCCACCTCATATGACATATCATCCTCGAGCTGAACTGTGTTGAAGTCCAAAACATGGGACGGGTCACCGACATACTTCCGGAGCATCGACACATGGAATACCGGATGAACACCCGATAATCTGGGCGGCAAGGAAAGTCTATACGCTACCTCTCCAACCTTCTGAAGCACCTCAAAAGGACCAATGAACCGGGGACTAAGCTTGTCCCTCTTCCCGAACCTCATAACACCCTTCATGGGTGACACCTTCAGCAGTACCTTATCACCCTCTATGAAAGACACGTCCCGAACCTTCCGATCTGCATAGCTCTTCTGCCTGGACTGAGCCGTGTGAAGTCGCTCCTGAATCAACTTCACCCTCTCCAACGCATCGTGAACCAAATCTGGGCCTAATAGCCTAGCCTCACCGGGCTCGAACCAACCAACCGGAGATCTACACCTCCTACCATATAAAGCCTCATACGGCGCCATCTGAATACTGGATTAGTAGCTGTTATTATATGCAACCTCCACTAGTGGCAGAAACAGATCCCACGAGCCACCAAATCAATCACACAGGCACGCAACATGTCCTCCAAGATTTGAATAGTCCTCTCTGACTGCACGTCGGTATGAGGATGGAACGTTGTGCTCAACTCTACCTGAGTATCCATACCTCTCTGCATGTCCTTCCAAAACTGAGATGTGAACTGAGTACCTCTGTCGGAAATAATAGAAACTGGGACTCTATGCAACCGGACAATCTCCCTGATGTAGATACCAGCTAACCTCTCTGAAGTATAAGTAGTACTGACAGGAATGAAGTGCGCGGACTTGGTCAGTCGATCCACAATGACCCAAATAGCATCAAATCCCTTCGAAGTCCGTGGAAGCCCAACTACAAAGTCCATGGTGATTCGCTCCCACTTCCACTCCGGAATAGCTATCTCTTGAAGCAATCAACCTGGCCCCTGGTGCTCATACTTGACCTGTTGGCAGTTGAGGCACCGTGCTACATACTCCACAATATCTCTCTTCATTTGTCTCCACCAATACTGCTGCCTCAGGTCCTGATACATCTTCGCGGCACCCGGATGGATGGAATACTGCGAGCTATGAGCCTCTGCTAATATCATCTCTCGAAGGACATCTACATCGGGCACGCAAATACGTACATGCATCCTCATAACCCCGTCATCATCAATCGTCACATCCCTGGAATCACCTCGACGGACCATGACCTGAAGAACTAACAAGTGACGGTCATCATACTGACGCGCTCTAATCTGATCATAGAGAGAAGACCAGGAAGCCATAGGCTCTGACAAATCCAATCTCACAAGCTGCCCTGCTAAGGCCTAAACATCACGTGCTAAGGGTCGCTCTACTGCTGAAAGATAGGCTAAACTCCCCAAACTCCCTGCTCGACGACTCAGGGCGTCGGCCACCACATTGGCCTTCCCCGGATGATATAGAATGGTAAGGTCATAATCCTTAAGAAGCTCCAACCATCTCCTCTGACATAAGTTCAAATCCTTCTGCCTCAGCAGATACTGCAAACTGCGATGGTCGGTAAAAATCTGACACTGTACCCTATACAAATAATGACGCCAAATCTTCAAGGCATGAATAATGGCAGCTAGCTCAAGGTCGTGCACTGGATAATTCTTCTCGTGCACCTTCAACTGCCTGGACGCGTAGGCGATCAACCTACCGTCCTGCATCAGAACTGCTCCCAAGACAACCCTAGAAGCATCACAATAGACTGTGTAAGAACCCGAACCAGTAGGCAAAACTAATACCAGAGTTGTGGTCAATGCTGACTTGAGCTTCTGAAAGCTCTCCTCACACTCATCGGACCATCTGAATGGAGCACCCTTCTGGGTCAATCTGGTCAGTGGTGAAGTAATAGAAGAGAATCCCTCCACAAAGCAACGATAATAACCTGCCAAATTAAGGAAACTCCTAATCTCTGTAGCGGAGGACGACCTGAGCCAACTCTGCACTGCCTCTATCTTCTTCGGATCAACCTGAATACCTTCACTAGACACCACATGACCCAAGAAAGCTACTGAACCAAGCCAAAACTCACACTTGGAGAACTTTGCATAAAGTTTCTCCTCTCTCAACCTTTGCAACACAACCCTCAAATGCTGAGCGTGCTCCTCCTGGCTACGCAAATACACCAGGATGTCATCGATGAACACAATGACGAATGAATCAAGGTAAGGCTGAAACACGTTGTTCATCAAATGCATGAACGCGGTTGGGGCATTGGTCAGCTCAAATGACATAACCAGAAACTCATAATGACCATACCTGGTCCTGAAGGCAGTCTTCGGAATATCAGAATCCCGAATCTTCAACTGGTGGTACCAAGACCTCAAGTCGATCTTGGAGAACACCTTAGCTCCCTGAAGCTGATCAAATAAGACATCAATACGGGGCAAAGGATACCGGTTCTTCACCGTAACCTTGTTCAGCTGCCTATAGTCAATGCACATGCGCATAGAACCATCCTTCTTCTTTACGAACAAAACCAGTGCACCCCAAGGCGAAACACTAGGACGAATGAACCCCTTATTTAGGAGTTCTTGAAGTTGTTCCTTCAATTCCTTTAACTCTGCTGGGGCCATGCGGTAAGGTGGAATAGAGATAGGCTGGGTGTCTAGTAATAAGTCAATACCAAAATCAATGTCCCTGTCAGGTGGCATGCCTGGCAGGTCCGCGGGGAATACATCCGGGAACTCACGGACCACAGGAACAGAATCAATAGAAGGAGTCTCACTACTAACATCCCTCACAAAAGCCAGATAAGACTCACATCCCTTCCCAATCATACGTTGAGCCTTCAAATAGGAAATCACTCTACTAGGCACATACTCCACCGAACCTCTCCACTCAATCCTAGGCAATCCAGGCATAGCTTAGGTCACGGTCTTGGCGTGACAGTCAAGAACATCATGGCACCGAGATAGCCAATACAGGCCCAATATCACATCGAAGTCAACCATGCTAAGCAATAATAGATTTACCCGGGTCTCCAGACCCCCAATAGATATGACACAAGACCGGTACACCCGGTCCACCACAATAGTATCCCCCACCGGAGTCGACACATGAACAGGTGAAATCAAAGACTCACGGGGCATATCCAATAAATGTGAAAAATATGACGAAACATATGAATACGTAGAACCAGGATCAAATAATACCGACGCATCTCGGTGGCAGACTGAAATAATACATGTAAACACTGCATATGAAGCTACGGCATCTGGTATGGCCGGAAGTGCATAGAAACGGGCATGTCCTCCACCTGATCGACCTCCCCCTCTAGGGCGGCCTCTGACTGATTGACCTCCACCCCTAGCTGCTTGGGCGGGTGGTGTAGAAACTGGTGCTGAAACTGGAGGATGGCTCCTCTGCTGATATGAACTACCAGAAAGGCGGGGACAATACCTCTTGATGTGACATGAATCCCCACATTCGAAGCAACCTCTCTCAGCAAAAGACGGTGGGGACTAAAGGGAACCCCTGGAACCAGAGTAGCTGCTAGAAGAGCCATGTGCTGAAGAGCCCTAAACTGAGTGTGGCCTGGATGAGCTCTGGGCTGGAAGTGCACTGAATGATGAACGGCCCGGATGAGAGCTACGAGGGCCGTGTCCAGATGGAGTACCACTGTAGACTGGACGCGCTGGCTGAGGAGGCCTGAATGGATGGCCTCTGCTGTGCTGGGACTAACCTCCCGAGTGAACACCACCATAACTACCTAATTATCGAGGCCTCTTGGACTCCCTCTCAACATGCTCCTAGCGGCGCACTGACTCAATCTCCCTGGTTATGTCAACTACCTTCTCAAACGAAGCGCCAGATACCCTCTCTCTGGTCAGAAAGATCTGTAACTGATAAGTGAGACCATCAACAAACCTCCAGATCCTCTCTCTATCTGTGGGAACTAACCAGATGGCATTACGGGCTAACTCAGAGAACCACATCTCATACTGCTTCATAGTCATATCTTCCTGACGCAACTGCTCGAACTCTCTGAGCAGCTCCTCTCTGCTGGACTGTGGTATATACTTCTCCAAAAAGAGAATAGAGAATTGGTGCCATGTGAGGGGAGTTGCGTCAGCGGGTCTACGCCTCTCACAGGCCTCCCACCAAGCAAGTGCAGCTCCTGAAAATTGGAAGGTAGTAAATGGGACCCTGCTGGCCTCTAATATCCCTGATGTGCGTAATATCCTCTAACACTTGTCCAAGAAGGCCTGGGCATCCTCGCCCTCTGTGCCACTGAAAATTCGAGGCTGGAGTCTGTTGAACCTCTCTAACCTACGCTGCTCATCATCAGCTAAAGTTGGGACCACATAATCCTGTACCGGAGCAATCTGCTACACTGGAGCTACCCCATGTGTCTGAAGTCCCTGGGTGACCTACTCAAGTGTCCGGGCAGCTGGAGTCAGAATGCCTCCCCCGGCCTGAGAAGTAGTAGCAGTAGTGGACAAAGCGACGGCATGTGCCAAGCTGGTGCACACCGTCAAAATCTGAGTTAGGGTCTCCTGAAGATCCGGAATCACAATGGGCACTGCTGGTGCCTGAGCCTGCCCCGCTGGAATCTCAAATGCGGGGGCCTGATCCTGGACAATGGGAGGGTCCATAGGTGTTGTCCCGGCTGCTGTGCGGGCTGCACCCCTCCCTCTGCCACGGCCTCGGCCTCTAGCTGGTCCTGTTGGTGTCTGATCACCACTACCGGTAGGACGAGTTCAACAGAGTCGCACGACAGAATTCAAGGATGTGGAATTTTCCTAAGGGTTCTGTAGCCTCTCGAAAATAAGTACAGACTTCTCTGTACCGATCCTCAAGACTCTACTAAACCTTCTCATGACCGGTGAGACCTATTCAACCTAGGGCTCTGATACCAACTTGTCACGACCCAATTTTGGAGTCGTGATGGCGCCTGTCGTGAAACCAGGCCAGCAACCTATTGTAACAAATCCTGAACCGTTTATTAAGGAAAATACCATTTTTAAACTGCCTGAAGTTAAATATAACAAAGATCTGTTTACAAATGAAACCTATGAAACCAAAACCCAAAATTTACAACTCCCGGATCCGGTGCCACTCAGTCATGAGCTGCTAATACATAAATGTAGCAAGATGGAAAAATGACTATCATAGTCTAAAATAAATACGATAGGTAGAAAGGGAAGTGGATGACGAGATCACGGTCGCCAGCTGCTACCTCGTCAACTCTGATGAAACTGCTGCTACTCACTGACCCAAGCTGAATCCCGGCGTACCTAGATCTGTACACAAGGTACAGGGTATAACGTGAGTACACCAACTCAGTAAGTAAAAAAACAATCTATGGGCTGAGAGGTAGTAACGGACTAAACCTCCGCTAATTATGAACGATGGCATATAATTTGAACATGATAGTAATATATCCGACAGTAAGCAAAATGCACCAAGTTATGCATGTAACTTTGCATAAGTTCATGTAAAATCAGGAATGGTATGTACGCAGTACCCAAACTCTCATAAGGCAGTCCACTTAGTACTAGAATTGTCCATCAAGCTCAGGGAAGGTCCATCCCGGAATATATATAAACACAGTGACATAGTCACTCAGTATTGAGGAAAAAGTCCAATCCATCCCCACGGAGAAGATCCATCTCCGTAACATAAACCCCACGAAGAAGATCCATCTCCGAAACATATCACTAGGACAAGATCCATATCCAGGGAAGATCCATCCCTAAATATTTGTGCGCTCACTAGGGGTGTCAAGACTCCGGAGGGGCTCCCGTAAGCCCAAGCGCTATATCAAGCCAATGAAGGCATGATTCAAGGATCGTTGCGGTGTGTAGTCTGATCTCATAACTGTCTCAAAATCCGGGTCTAGGCCTCACTCAGTCAATACTTTCAAGTCTCACTCACAATGCGCTCAAGTATATGTAATTCAGCCCAAACGATGATAAATGTATGATAATCTAACAATTTCTGAGACTGGGGCATGAAAAGATGTGCTACAACAGGACTGAGTGCATAATAGTGAATAACTACAGATAGAGACAACAACAATTTACCATTTCAGTCTAAATACATTGGCAGGAAACCTTAGCATTTACACTTATCATGATTTCTAATATGTTCAAAGAAAGCTCCACCTCCATAGTACAAGTATCAGTGTGAAACAACCATTAGGCAGCGCCATGGGATGAGCCAGGCCATAACATTCGGTGTACGCCCACATGCCCATCACTTGGCAAGCGCGTCACCTTAATTAACATCAAATATTAGATAATTTGGGGTTTCGAACCCTCAGTTCCAAGGTTAAAGACGTTACTTACCTCAAAACCGGCTAAAACACTACTCCGCAGTGCCCTTGCCTCGAAATTCGGCCTCCGAGCGCTCCAAATCTACCAACAATTAGATGTATATCATTATGATATGCTAAGGAATGAATCCCAATCGAAATCTATCAAAAATACTCAAAAATCCCGAACTTGGTCAAACCCGGCCCCCCGGGCCCACGTCTCGGAATTCAGAAAAATTTACAAAACTGAAATCCTTGTCTCCACCCGAGTCTACCCATATCAATTTTACCAAGATCCAACCACAAATACCCCTTCAAATCATCAAAAGAATTTCCCAATTTTTCTTCCCTTTTTTCCCCAATTTCTACTTTGATTCCCCAAATTACATGGTAATAATCAATACTAATTCGTGAAATTAGACCAAAAATGATTAAGGAACACTTACCACAAGACTCCCACTAACGCGGAGAAAAACCCAGCTTCCTCAAATATTAATGCTATGCGATCGCAATAAGCACCCTGCGATCGCGGCTCATCAAGACCCTCACCCACGCGATCACGAACCATCCCACGCGACCGCGAAGCACACTGGACCCATCTTCCTCACGCGCCTCATAACCTTACGCGATCGCACTGCATCATGGCCTCAACCTCTGCGATCGCAACCTCCCTACTGCGATCGCATAGAACAAACATCCAACCCCCAACCGCTAAGCCTACGCGATCGCAAACTTCCTCCCGTGATCGCGTAGAAGGAAACCAGATGAAAAAAACACCAGAAAATCTGCCAAGTCTTTAAGCCAAACGTTGGTCCATTGACCACCCGAAACACACCCGAGGCCTTAGGGACCCCAACCAAACATGCCAACACATTCTAAATGATCATTCAAACTTAGTCGAGCCTTCTAAACATCAAAAACAACATCAAAACTCCAAAAATTCATCGAATTCAAGCCTATGAACATTGAAAATTCTAAATTCCACCAACGATGCCGAAACCACCCAAAACAACTCCGATTGACCCGAAACTTTGCAGACACCTCCAAAAGGACATTACGAACCTGCCCCAATTGTCAGAATTTCATTCCGACCCCGATAGCCTATTTTCCACTGCCGACCGGAAATCGCCAAAAACTAACTTTTGCCAATTCAAGCCTAATTCTACGCCGGACATCACAAAAACATTCCGAACACACTCATAAGTCCCAAATCACCTAACGAAGCTATCCGAGCCATAAAATCCGCATTCCAAGGTCATTTACCAATAAGTCAACTCCTAGTTGACTTTTCCAACTCTAAGGCTACTTTTAGAGACTAAGTGTCTCAATTCCTTCTATAACCACTCTGAACCCGAACTAGCCAACTCTCACTCATCCTGAACGGTCTAACCAAGCTATGACAAGGCAGAAACAGTGAAAATAATGCATGTTCTACGTAACGACCGACCAGGTCGTTACACTAAGCATTGCCTTCTCTTTGCATGAGACTAAGCTCTGTCTCCACCCTGCATGAGGCTAAGCCCTGCCTCCCATTTATATAAGGCTAAGCATTGCCTTCTCCTTGTATGAGACTAAGCCTTGTCTCGACCTTGCATAAGGCTAAGCATTTCCTTCTCTTTGCATGAGACTAAGCTCTGTCTCCACCCTGCATGAGGCTAAGCCATGCCTACCATTTGCAGAAGGCTAAGCACTGCCTTCTCCTTGCATGGGACTAAGCATTGTCCCGAATCTTGCATAAGGCTAAGCACTGCCTTCTATTTGCATGAGACTAAGCTCTGTCTCAATCTTGCATGAGGCTAAGCCACGCCTCCCATTTGCATAAGGCTAAGTACTACCTTCTCCTTGCATGGGACTAAGCACTGTCCCAAATCTCGCACGAGACTAAGCATTGTCTCTCTTGCACTGTTCTCTTCTTTCGGGCTAAGCTCTGCCCTCAAATTCATACAAGACTAAGCCTTGTCTTGCTGCTTCCAGCATCATGTCTTTGCGTCTCATGGGATGAAATATGGCCAACTTGTCTGAAGGCGTCATAGTCTGAAGGCACCATTCTCATAGACAAAAGACACTATGCCATGGCCTAAGGATCTCTCAAACTTGCATATCCTTATTCAAAGGCGTCATGGTTCGGAGGCACCATTTTCATGGCCCAAGAACATCATTTCATTGCTTGCGAATCCCTTACCGCATAACTCATGGCCCGAGACATCATGGTATAATGACATCATCCTCAACCGTCCAAAGACAATTCTCATATTCTGAAGGGAATTTGCATCATGTTTAAATTTACGCAAAGTTATATGTATATGCTTGCAGTACGTCTTTTGATTTGCAGGTAAACCGATGAGTAACCATTATCCCAAAAGGAGCAATCCCCGCTCTAGTTCCTTCATACTATTTCGAACCTGACCGTTCTCCGCAACCATTTCACCTATTCGAAACCTTGGATCCGTCTTTGTGATAACTTCATCGGTATATTTCGTTGGTGGGTCCAGAACTACACATTGGCCGATTCCTGTAAAACCAAGGACATGTAGACAGCTCGGAAATAAGAGTGTGGCCTATGTCTCTCAAATCACACCATTCGGTCAAAATTGGCTATCATATCTTTACCCGATAACTCTTTCATCCTTCCCGTATAAAGAGGGGCAGTTGTTGATACCCAATTTTTCCCTATATCATTTTCAAAATGCATATATATATATATATATATATATATATATATATATATATATATCTCCAAAACAATGCATGAGCATCAATTGATGTTTTTCCATAATTTTTTGCATTTTAAAAGAATTTTTTAATTAGGTTATCCCAGTATTTTATTATATAAATAATTACTATTTGCATCACAAATAATTTTATAACAATTTTATTGCTTAGTTTTATCATTTATATTTACATTAAGCTTTAGTTATTTCTTGAATGGCCATGTTTTCATTTCTTAGGTTATAACTACAATAACTTTGCAATAATAGACCATATGGGCATAATTACTTTATTTTTACAAGAAAGTGACCTTTTATATTTTTATGATATTAAGTAATTATTTTAAATCATTTTTATGCATAAATATCATTTTTTTAATTATTTATTAGTTATTTTATAAATTATTTTATCAAATTAATTTGGTATTTAACAAATAGCCTCTTTAATTTCGGACCTGGCCCGAATTACTACCCCAGCCCAATTAAATAACCATGATCCAATACCCATAACCCAATTTTCTATGGCCCGCCCCAACCTGGATGGATTCCTGGCCGTTGATCTTCTGAGATCAACGGTCCAGGATCCTTTTCCTTTTTTAATTAACCCCTAACCCAAGCCATTTCTAAACTTCCGCCGCCCCCGAATCCCCTTTCCCCTCTATTCTCTCTCAACCTCTCACTAACTCTAGCCCGCCGTCACCTGAACCCCTTCAACTCATGGGTTATCTCTTCGATCTTAGGCTCTATCTAGCCTCATTTCCTTACTGGTGTTATGATTTTTATGTTATTTGAAGGAATCTCAAAGAGATTCAACACATACTTGGTCCAAATCCTTCATTTTCTTGATGAATCTGCCTATGTTCATCTCTATGTTTGTGAGTACTGTTATCTTCATGTTTATGGCTTTAGATCTCTGGTTCAAATCGGATTTTTCTCACCTATGTCCATTTTAAAAAAAAAACATAGTCACTTTCTACTCGAGCCTGTTGAGATTTCTATAGATATGAGATAATTTTGAGTTTATCTAATATTTCTCTTTTAAGATCTTCTGTTTTCTTATTATTGTTAACCGATTTTAGTTTTTCCCTAAAAACTAGGGTTTAATCTCTTTAAGTTTCTGCAAAATTATAATAAAGGGTTTAAGTGTTTTAACTCTAGTTCTCTTTATTTGTTCGACTAGTTTTCATATTTGTATTTTAATCCCTATGGTTTCTAATTATTTCAGTGTTTGTTCTGATATTTGTTTGTTATTCTTTGGCTCTGTCAATTAAAAGGGATTAAATTGATTTTTATTTGCCTAATTGGGGTTTGGAATTCTGTTTCTTTTAAAATCGATATCTCTTTGACAATTTTTACATATTTTTTCCTTATTTGTGACTCATAATTGGTATTACTTTTCTTAATTATGTTACTAGCCTGATTTCTGGGATTTGATTGTTTTAATCGTCCCATATATTTGTTTACCTTATTAAACCTCAAACTTGGATGTTAATTGATTCTCCCTAATTGAAGTGATACTTCCCGCATTCCGTTTTATTAATTGGTTGGGTTTAGCCCTAATTAACTGGTTAATTGATTTGCATACCTTATTTTTGAACTCTTGATTTTCCTGCCTTATTTGTTTTAGTCTGTTGAATGTTATATAATCCTCACCATTCTGATTTTTAAAGACACAGAAAAATACCTACACAAACTCACTTATACACTTACACGCACACAACTTGAGTTCTTTCTGTTGCTTGTATTCGATGCACTGTCTAGCCGGCTGAAAGCCAAGGCTGGACTCTTGGACTCCAATTGCCTTCACCTTCCTGTTTACTATCCCCTTAATTGGTATGCCTCAATCTCTGTTATCATGTTCTATTATATATGTTATGTAGTTAGACCTCAACCTGCTTCTGTTTTGACATCTAACTCCTGACTATCTCTTTCTCAACTACCATGCCTTAGTTCTTATTATCTTGTGATGTCCATGTGAGTTATATAAATATTTTACTTCAAACCTCGATATGCTTATGTTTCCATGTAGTTCCTGTTTATTTATTTCTTAACTAGCGTGCCTTAATCCCTGTTAACCTATCCGGTTCTATGTGCTGATAGTTTATCTTAGCATGTTCCTTGTCGATCCATGATTTCTGTGTACTTTTTTCAAGACTAGTCTGCTTTAAATTCCTGTTGCCTTTGCTCTATGTGATTATTCGGCTAGTCATTCTAACTTCAACATATTTCTCTGCTAAATACATGTCTAGATGATCCCACCTAGTAATAGTTAATAAACTAAGTCAACTTCAGCAATGTAAAACCTTGTTTGATCCAATTGTGTGTTCTATTCAGACCTTGTTTAGGTCTATCTATAATTTAAGTGTTCATGTTCTTGTTGTGATTGTTTAAGTACTGGTGTCTATGTTTGAACCAATCTGCTAAATGTGGTTTCTTTTTTGTCTGCAGTCTTTTTAACCCATCTGCTTCTGAAAATCAAACCTTTTTTGAAACTATCCCCTACCCTTATATCTATTTCAAACTGCTACTCTTAGTTATCTAGGGTCCTACCACCCCCAGTGTGAGCACTTCCTAGGGTCCATGAGACTCCTCCGAACTCTGACACATTGGGGTTGGTCTTCCAACTTCTTATAAAAAAAATCTTTGAAAGGTTCTGGTGTGAGCACTGCCCGGGGTCCTTGAGGCCCTTGGGAACTTTGACACACCAGAAGCCCGTTTTTGTGTATTATGGACTACCTGTGCACATCAAACTTTCTTGATAGAAGGCCTGGCTTCCAGGTTGATGTTCGGCCTGCTGAGGCTCCCTATAGTGTAATGAATAGCTTTATGTATTTCATTCATATTGGTCTGTAATAATGTAATAATCCTTGTAAAAACATATATGGGGTTATTAGTAAAAGCTGGGGAGGGATTTTTATATATCTTTTTTATCAAATTCAGGTAGAAATCATACATGTAGGTTGTTGTGACTCCTTATGTAAATATCAACCATTAGAAATCATGCTTATAGGATCTTATCTCATTATTTGTAATCCTGAATTTTCACACTTTGGCTTACTAGAAATCCTATCCATAGGTTTTTATATCAATTCTGCATAAAAACCCATGTTTTATGCATATTTTCAAATCTCAATGTGCATTAGAGATCATGTGTATAGGATCTTCTTTGTGTAAATTACTGAACTTGTATGACGTTCTGTTAACGCCTTTGCCCACTTAGACGTTATGCCTATAGGAAATAAAATATAAAACTAGTGTTTTTGCATTTAGATATCATGCCTATAGGAAAGAAAAAATAAAATCAGTTTCTGCACTAAGATATCATGCCTATAGGAAATGAACATAAAACTAGTCTTTCTGCATTTTGATATCATGTCTGTAGGAAATAATACTTGCAACCAGTTTAAGCACTTAGAAAGTAGGCCTATAGGATCTAAAAGATAAAATCTGCCTGTTAAAATGAGTAATTGGTTTATAAATTATAGTCTAATTAATAGTTTAGATACCATGTCTGTATGATTCTGCCCGGTTATCACTTAGGCAAACTGATAGGGTAATTAAAGAATTCTGGGACGAAAATTATGATTTCTTGTTGTCTGAAAAAGTGCCCAGATACAGAGTATTAACAAAATCAGTAGGCAAACTGATAGGTATTGTTGCTTCGCTTTAATAAAGTTGTTATATATTCTGTTTATGCTCATCTAGATATCCTTCCTATAGAGGTCTTAAATCCAAAAAAATTATTTGTTTGAATTGCGTGCATTTGTTGTTTACTTGCGGAGGTTAACATGAGCCCCTACTTGCTCTTTATGTGACAGTCCTACTTGACTTTTGTTTGTCGCTTAGTTTTCTCATTTTAAGCAACATAGGCGAGTCTAGAACCACCTTAAATAGAGGTCCTAAACACCTCCAGGACCATAGGTAAAGGACGGGTAGTGCACGCATAAGGTACGCACTAGAAGCTATTAGAACGCTTAGGTAATAACTGAAAAGGTAGTAATTGGGTAGTAAAGGAGATGATGATATGTGCGCTACTACTACGCGTAACACCTCAATTTGGGGAAGGTTACCGAGTATTGCATGGAAATGATCCTATAGGCTAAAAAACCTAGGACCCTTTTTAATTCATGTTGTAAAGCAATATATGTTTGTTTTAAATTGCTTTGCTTTCCTTTAATGATTAATTCGCTTAATTGAGTTTGGCCGGGACCCACCTTTGTGGACCTTGAGGGGTGCCTAACACCTTCCCTTCTGTCACGAACAAAATTTCCAACCCACGGGATCGTGATGACGCCTAACACCACACTTGCTAGGAAAGCCAATGTTAGAATTTAACTAACCGTTTTCCTTTTTAAAAAATTATTTAAATATAAGTAAGCAGTGTAAAAATGGTGTGAAATCTAATGATGTCCAATGAATGATATCAAGAGTAGTATACGAAGTAATGAAACGAAACCACGAAACTAATACTAATATCTAGCTACCCAGGATTTGCAGTCACAATTCACGAACTACTAAGAGTTTACTACAAATATTTGGCTCAAAAAATCGTATATAATTGTTTTGGATTAAATAAAACAGTAAATAAATGATATGGAGAAGACTCCAGGAATCTGCAGACGCCAGCAAATCTACCTCGTGTCTCCGTGCAAATAATCAGCTACTGCTTAAAGAATCAACGCTGACCGAAACCTGGATCTGCATAAGAAGTGCAGTATCAGTACAACCGACCCTAGGAAGTGGTAAGTGTCGAGCCTAACCTCGACGAAGTAGTGACGAGGCTACGGCGGGGCATTTATAATATAACATGTATAAAATGTTTAATAAAGCAGGAAAGAAATACTAAACTAAATAAACAATAATTGTCACGACCCGATTTACCCACCGAAAGGCATCGTGACGGCACCTAGTCTCTGCGACTAGGTAAGCCTAAATTGCGGAAAATAAATGAAATAAAATTTAAAGAAATAAAGGAATATAAGGAAACATAACATAGTCGCTCGGCATGTACAATTATAACTCCCAAAACTCGGAATATCACATTAGTCACAAGCTCTATCTCAACGTAGCTCCATACAATGTAAGGGAAAATTCATGTAAAATCTATCTAAGTCTGGAATGGAAGGTGACTCGAAGGACTCTGCGGACGCGACAGAATTACCTTTCGGTCTCCCCAAAGCAGTTGCTCGGACCCCTAGCCACGAAACAGAGTGCTGGTAACTGGATTTGCACACGAAAAACATGTGCAGGAAAGGGCATGAGTACACCACAATTGGTACCCAGTAAGTGCCAAGCCTAACCTCAGTCAAGTGACGAGATCAGGTTAAGGCTCTACTGGATTTTTATAAGTAAAACAGTTTAAAACAGTACAGACAGATATAAAAGCTAAGGTAAGCAGTAGAAATGAATGATTTGAAAGTAAAACACCAATAGGGAGCCCTTGGCTCATCACAAAGTATCTCACATAGGAATCTCCCGGGATACGTCCCGTAGTTCTGAATGTAAAGATGCAGTACAGGGGAAAGCTCCTGGAATACGTCTGTTGTCCCAATTTAAATATGCAGTACAGGGAAAAGCTTCTGGAATACGTCCGTAGTCCCAATTTAAATATGCAGTACAGGGAGAAAGCTCCCAGAATACGTCCGTAGTTCCAATTTAAATATACAGTACATGGGGAAAGCTCCCGGAATACGTCTGTAGTCCCAATTTAAATATGCAGTACAGGGGAAAAGCTCCCGGAATATGTCCGTAGTTCCAATTTAAATATACAGTACATGGGGAAAGCTCCCGGAATACGTCTGTAGTCCCAATTTAAATATGCAGTACAGGGGAAAAGCTCCCGGAATATGTCCGTAGTCCCAATTTAAATATGCAATGCGAATGAATACCGCATACAGTATATTTGAACGGTTTAGTGAAAAATCACAAGTAGGAACAAGATAAAGACTATCCAACATGGTACACATTGCATCAAATAAGGAATTTCGGTAAACAGATAGGCATGCTTCTTACTAGTCTAAACTACATAAGTAGCACGTTAAGCAGTGTAATGAGAGTAAAAATGATTTATGGCATAGATAGGAAGAATGGAATTTTAGCAACAATAGCACGTGTACGTACTCGTCACCTCACGTACACAGCGCCCATACAACAATTAGTATCAAAACAACCTAAGGGGAAGTCCCCAACACAGAGTTAGGCAAGCCACTTACCTCGACTACGTTATTCAACTCAAAACCACGCTCTTGACACGAGTACCCGACTCTGAATGGACCAAATATATCCAATTCAATTGCATAATGTAAATATCACTTTAAGGAATTAATATAGCTAAATAGTTTGAAGCTAATACGCGAAATTAGGAAAATTGCCCAAAAAGTCCCCCGGGCCCATGTCTCGGAATCAGGTAAAAATTATAAATTCCGAACACCCATTCGCCCAGAAAACCAGCAAAACACCTAAGGCCAAAAATGCCCGTTTGAGCATCTGAAACACACCCGAGGCCCCTGGGACCTCAACCAAACTTACCAACCAGTCCTAATACTTTATTAAGACTTAGTCTAGCCTTCAAAACACGTCCCATAACATCGAAATCACCAATTATGCATGGATTCAAGCCTAAGAACTTATGAAATTTCCAAAAATCCACAACAGATGCCGAAACACGTCAAAACTAGTCCGAATGACCACAAATTTTACACACAGGTCATAAATGACACTACAGACCTACATCCACTCTCGGAATTCCATTCTGAGTCCAATATCAAAATTTCACCTATCGGCCGAAATCGCCGAAAATCTGACTTTCGCCAATTCAAGCCTAAATCTACTACAGACCTCGGAAACACATTCTGAACGCACTCCTAACCCCGAAATCACCCAATGGAGCTAACGAAGTTGACAGAATTCCATTCTGGATCCGTCTTCACACAGTACCATCTACGACCCGATTTCTAAAGCTTGAACTCACATATAAGGACTATGTGTCTGAAAACTCTCCAAAATTCACAACTCAACGTTCCGACAAGTCCCAAAAGCAGAAATAGACATGGGAAAAGTAGTTATTAGGGGATCGGGGCGCTAACTCTCAAAACAACCTACCGGGTCGTTACATTCTCCCCCTCCTAAGAAAATTGTTAGTCCTCGAACGAGTATAGAGACATACCTGAAGATGTGAAAAGATGAAGGTAATGACTGCGCATATCTTACACGGTCTCCCAAGTCGCCTCCTCGACCGGCTGACCTCTCCACTGAACCTTTACTGATGCAATATCCTTTGACCTGAGCTTTCTGACCTGTATATCCAATATGGCTACTGGCTTCTCAACATATGATAAGTCCTTGTCCAATTGGACTGAACCGAAATCCAAAACATGAGTCGGGTCACCGTGATACTTCCGGAGCAAAGAGACGTCGAATACCGGATGAACTCCAGCTAGGCTGGGAGGCAAGGCAAGCTCATAAGAAACCTCCCCAACACACAACAACACCTCAAAATGGCCAATAAATCTCGGACGTAGATTACCCTTCTTCCCAAACCTCATGACGCCCTTCATAGGCGATACCCGAAGCAAAACTCGATCACCAGCCATAAATGTCAAATCACGAACCTTTCGGTCCGCATAACTCTTCTGCCTGGACTAAGCTGTGCGAAGTCTCTCCTGAATCACCTTCACCTTGTCCAGGGCATCCTGAACCAAATCTGTACCTAACAATCGGGCCTCCCCCGGCTCAAACCATCCTACTGGAGATCTGCACTGCCTACCATACAAAGCCTCATACGGCGCCATATGAATGTTGTACTGGTAACTGTTATTATAAGCAAACTCTGCAAGTGGCAAGTATCGGTCCCATGACCCTCCAAAATCCATCACACAGGCACAGAGCATATCCTCAAGAATCTGAATCGTGCGCTCGGACTGCCCGTCCATCTGAGGGTGAAAGGTTGTACTCAACTCTATCCTGGTGCCTAGCTCCTGCTGAATGGCTCTCCAGAACCGTGAAATGAATTGTGTACCTCTGTCTGAAATGATAGATACTGGGATACCGTGGAGACGAACAATCTCCCTGATATAAATCTCCGCCAACCTCTCGGAGGAATATGTAGTCAACACTGGAATGAAATGGGCTGATTTGGTTAACCGATCCACAATCACCCAAATAGCATCGAACTTTCTCAAAGTCCGAGGAAGTCCAACCACTCCCACTTTGGAAGCTCAATCTGATAAGGTAACCCTCTTGGTCTCTGATGTTCATATTTGACTTGCTGACAATTGAGACACTTGGCCACAAACTCCACTATATCCTTTTTCATCCTTCTCCACCAATAGTGTTGTCTCAGATCCCAGTACATCTTCGCGATACACGGATGAATGGAATACCGCGAGCTATAGGCCTCCTCAAGAATCAACTTCCGAAGCCCATCCACATTGGGCACACAGATCCGACCCTGCATCCTCATCACACCGTCATCTCCTATAGTCACATCCCTAGCATCACCTCGTCAAACCCTATCCTGAAGAACCAGAAGGTGGGGATCATCATACTGGCGCTCTCGAATGTGGTCATAAAGAGAATATCGAGCAACCACACAAGCTAATACTCGGCAAGGCTCTGAAAGATTCAATCTCACGAACTGACTAGCTAAGGACTGAACATACAAGGCTAAGGGCCTCTCAACTGCAGGAAGATATGCCAAACTCCCCAAACTCTCCGCCCGGCGACTCAAGGCGTCGGCCACCACGTTGGCCTTCCCCAGGTGGTACAATATGGTGATTTCGTAGTCCTTTAGTAACTCCAACCATCTTCTTTGGCGCAAATTGAGGTCCTCTTCCTGAACAAGTTCTGCAAACTCCAGTGATTCGTGAAAATCTCACAGGGAACACCGTATAAATAATGACGCCATATCTTCAGGGTGTGAACAATCGCTGCCAACTCGAGATCATGAACTGGATAGTTCTTCTCATGCACCTTCAATTGTCTAGACGCGTAGGCAATCACCCTACCGTCCTACATCAACACCGCCTCAAGGTCAATCCTCGAAGCATCACAATACACTGTATAGGACCCTAAACCTGTAGGCAATACCAACACTGGAGTTGTAGTCAGGGATGTATTGAGCTTCTGAAAGCTCTCCTCACACTCCTCAGTCCACCTGAATAAATCACCCTTTTGGGTCAGGTGCTGCAATGGATGAAAATCCCTCCACAAAATGGCAATAGTACCCAGCCAAACCGAGGAAACTATGGATTTCAGTAGCTGATGACGGTCTAGGCCAACTCTGCACCGCCTCCACCTTCTTGGGATCTACCTTGATCCCATCACAAGACACCACATGTCCTAAGAATGCCACAGAATCAAGCAAAAATTCACACTTAGAAAATTTTGCATACAATTTCTTCTCCCTCAAAGTCTGAAGCACGGTCCTCAAATGCTACTCGTGATCCTCCTGGGACCGAGAATATACCAAGATGTCGTCAATAAACACAATGACGAAAGAATCAAGATAAGCCTGGAACACACTGTGCATCAAGTGCATAAAGGCTGTTGGGGCATTGGTCAACCCAAATGACATAACAAAAAACTCATAGTGGCCATATCTGGTCCTGAAGGCAATCTTCGGGATATCCGGCTCCCGAATATTCAACTAATGATAGCCAGAACGCAAGTCAATCTTGGAAAATACCCTGGCACCTTGTAACTGGTCAAACAAATCATCAATGCGACGCAATGGATACATGTTCTTCATTGTGACCTTATTCAACTGTCAATAGTCAATACACATATGCCTAGAACCATCTTTTTTCTTCACAAATAATACCGGAGCACCCCAAGGTGATACATTGGGTCTGATGAAACCCTTATCAAGCAAATCCTGCAACTCCTCCTTCAAATCCTTCAACTCAGGAGGATCCATACGATAGGGAGGAATGGAAATGGGCTGAGTGCCCGGCAATAAATCAATGCCGAAATCAGTAACTCCGTCGGGCGGCATACCCGGAAGATCAGCTGGAAAAACATCATGATAGTCCTGTACAATTGAAACTGACTCAATTGTAGGGGTATCAACACTAACATCTCTCACATAAGCTAAGTACGCATCACACCCCTTCTCAACCATCCGTTGAGCCTTAAGGAAAGAAATGACCATGCGGGGAGTATACTCTAAGGTACCTCTCCACTCTAATCTCGGTAAACTTGGCATAGCCAGCGTCATGATCTTAGCGTGACAATCAAGAATAGCGTAGTGGGGCGACAACCAGTCCATGCCAAGATAACATCGAAATCTACCATATTGAGCAATAATAAAGCAGCCCTGGTCTCAAAATCGCTGATAACAATCAAACACGACCGATATACGCGGTCCACAACAAAAGAATCTCCCACCAGAGTAGAAACATAAACAGGAGAACTCAAAGAATCCCTAGATTCCCCAGATGTGAAGCAAAATAAGAAGATACATATGAATATGTAGAGCCTGGGTCAAATAATACTGATGCATCCATATGACAAACAGGGACAATACCTCTGATGACTGAATCTGAAGCTACGGCCTTTGAACGGGCTGGAAGAGCATAGTACCTGGCCTGGCCTCCCCTTCTAGGGCGACCTCGACCTCCCCAACCTCCACCTCGAGCTGTCTGAGAAGGTGGGGTAGCAACTGGGGCTGGAAGTATAGCTGGAGGACCTGGTGGAGCACGTGGGGCCTGATAAGTCTGAGGTGGTTCACCCCTCCTAGCCCTGGGGAAATCTCTGATCGCGTGGCGAGGGTCACCGCACCCAAAACAACCCTTCGGAGGACATGGCGGCTGGTGTTGACTCTGAACTGGCCTGCTGGACTAGCCGATGATAGCACTTCAAGCAGGAGGCACATAAGATACTGGTGGTGCATAATAAGTCTCCTGAGGTATAGGAGGAGCTGGAATACCACTGGCTGCTGGAAAAGCTGAATGAACAAGGCGACTCACAAAACCCCTACCATAGCGTGCTGCTAGTGCACCAACTCCCAAAAAATGAGCAGTCTCCCGAGACCTCTTGCCATCTCTCTCCTCTCTGTCCCGGGCTAACATCCTCTCAATCCTCCGGGCAATACTCACGGCCTGCTGGTAAGTGATATCTGTCTCCAACTCCCTGGACATACTGGTCCGAATACTGAGGTGAAGTCCCTCAATGAAGCGTCGAACCCTCTCTCTGATCGTGGAAACCAAGGCTGGTGCATGACAAGCCAAGTCACTGAAACGAACTGCATACTCCGATACAGTCATAGTACACTAGCGCAACTGCTCAAACTCTGCACGCCAAGCATCCTTGAGGCTCTGAGGAACAAACTCCAGCAAAAACATCTCGGAGAACTGATCCCAAGTAAGTGAAGCTGCCTCCTCCGGACTACTCAACTCATAGGCACACCACCACTGATAAGCCTCTCCCCTCAGGTGGAAAGCGGTGAAAGAAACCCCACTCGTCTCCACAATACCCATAGTGCGGAGAATGCGATGACACTCCTCAAGAAAATCCAGAGCATCGTCTGAAGCTAGTCCGCTGAAAATAGGTGGGTGGTACTTCTGGTACCTCTCAAGTCTGAGCTGCCCTACCTCAGAAACAGCTACTCTAGCATCAAGCTGAACTGGAGCCGCTGGGGGCATAGGAATATACTCTAGAACCTTCCCAATATGGACCCTCTGCTCAGGAGTACGGGCTGCGGGACTCTGTGCCCCTCCCCCGGCCTAAGATGTGGCTGGTGCTATCGGGAGTAGTCCCGCCTAAGACAGAGTGCTAAAGGCGCTCATGAACTGAGCCAAAGTCTCCTAGAGGGCTGGAGTAATAGTAGGGACATCTTGTGCCCCTCCAACTGTGGCTACTGGTGGCTCCTCTGTCGCTGGTCTCGCCGGTGCTCGGGCTGCACCGCGTGCTCGTCCTCTACCCCTGCCCCTGCCTCTAGCGGCTCTAACTGGGGCTTGGGTGCTTGATTGTCAGTACGTCCGGTATGGGTCCTCACCATCTGTGAGCAAGAGTAGAATAGAGTTATAGAATTTGATGACAGTAACTAGCTCGACAATGAATTCCAAAGAATGTGATTGTTCTTAACAATTACATAGCCTCTCGAAGATAGATACAGACGTCTTCTCACCGATCTGCGAGACTCTAATAAACCGGCTTGTGACTTGTGACTCATATGAACCTAGACGCTCTGATATCAACTTGTCACGACCCGATTTACCCTCCGAAAGGCATTGTGACGGCACCTAGTCTCTACGACTAGGTAAGCCTAAATTGCGGAAAATAAATGAAATAAAATTTAAAGACAGAAAGGAATATAAGGAAACATAACATAGTCGCTCGACATGTACAATTATAACTCCCAAAACCCGGAATATCACATAAGTCACAAGATCTATCTAAAAGTAGCTCTATACAACGTAAGGGAAAATTCATGTAAAATCTATCTAAGTCTGGAACAGAAGGTGACTCGAAGGACTCTGCGGACGCGGCAGAATTACCTTTCGGTCTCCTCAAAGCAGCTGCTCGGACCTATAGCCACGAAACGGAGTGTTGGTACTTGGATCTGCACACGAAAAATATGTGCAGGAAAGGGCATGAGTACACCACAATTGGTACTCAGTAAGTGCCAAGCCTAACTCCAGTCAAGTAGTGACGAGGCCAGGTTAAGGATCTACTGGATTTTTATAAGTAAAACAGTTTAAAACAGTACAGACAGATATAAAAGCTAAGGTAAGCAGTAGAAATGAATGATTTGAAAGTAAAAAACCAATAGGGAGCCCTTGGCTTAGCACAAAGTATCTCACGGTGGAATCTCCCAGGATACGTCCCGTAGTTCCGAATGTAAAGATGCAGTACATGGGAAAGCTCCCGGAATACGTCTGTAGTCCCAATAAGCTCCCGGAAGACATCCGTAGTCCCAATTTAAATATGTAGTACACGGGGAAAGCTCAAGGAATACGTCCGTAGTCCCAATTTAAATATACAGTACATGGGGAAAGCTCCCGGAATACGTCTATAGTCCCAATTTAAATATGCAGTACAGTGGGAAAGCTCCCGGAATATGTCAGTAGTCCCAATTTAAATATACAATGCGAATGAATACCGGATATAGTATATTCGAACAGTTTGGTGAAAAATCACAAGCAGGAACAAGATAAAGACTATCCAACATGGTACACATTGCATCAAATAGGGAACTTCGGTAAATAGATAGGAATGCTTCTTCCTAGTCTAAATTACATAAGTAGCACGTTAAGCAGTGTAATGAGAGTAAAAATGATTTATGGCATAGATAGGAAGAATGGAATTTTAGCAACAATAGCACGTGTACGTACTCTTCACCTCACGTGCACAACGCCCATACAACAATTAGTATCAAAACAACCTAAGGGGAAGTCCCCAACACAGATTAGGCAAGCCACTTACCTCGACTGCGTTATTCAACTCAAAACCATGCTCTTGCCACGAGTACCCGACTCCCAATGGCCCAAATCTATTCAATTCAATCGCATAATGTAAATATCACTTTAAGGAATTAATATAGCTAAATAGTTCGAAGCTAATACGCGAAATTAGGAAAATTGCCCAAAAAGTCTCCCGGGCCCACATCTCGGAATCGGGTAAAAATTATAAATTCCGAACATCCATTCGCTCACGAGTATAACTATATAAGAATTACTCAAATCGGATATCAAAATCCCAATCAAAACTCATAAATTTGGCCTAGCAACTTTATCAAATTTTTTCCAATTTTCCACCATAAATTCGAATTTAAAGGATGGATTTAAGAGTATAATCATGGGAATTAGTCCAAACCAAGTAGGAATCACTTACCCAAATTGCCCAGGTGAAAATATCCCCAAAAAATGCACTTTCCCAAGCTCCCAGGTTCAAACTATGAAAAATGGTTCAAACCCTCGATTTTGTGTATTTTATGTTCTTCCTAGTTCTTCTTCAGTGCGATCGCGAACTTATAGATGTGATCGCATAGAGTAAATCACACGTATCAAGAAAGAACTACACGATCGCGGAAATCCACTTGCGTTCGTGTAGAGGAACGCGCCCAACTGATGCCTCACTCTCTTCTGCGAAGGCAGCCCTTCTTCATGCGTTCGCGATTCATATCTGGGGGTGAACCCACGCGTTCGCACTCGAGCCCCACGCGAACGCACATAACAAGCTCCCCCTGCCCAGCCCGGTAAGCCTACGCGATCGCGGTCCTTGCTAAGCGATCGCATTGTACAACCCAGTTGGGCCCAAAATATACACTACGTGATCGCGGTTCCTCACACGCGATCGCAATGAACAAATATCTGCTGCTATAAAACCAGCAAAACACCTAAGGCCAAAAATGCCCGTTTGAGCATCCGAAACACACCCGAGGCCCCCGGGACCTCAACCAAACTTACCAACCAGTCCTAATACTTCATTCAAACTTAGTCGATCCTTCAAAACACGTCCCATAACATCGAAATCACCAATTATGCATGGATTCAAGCCTAAGAACTTATGAATTTCTAAAAATCCACAAATGATGCCGAAACACGTCAAAACTAGTCCGAATAACCTCAAATTTTACACACAAGTCATAAATGACACTACATACCTACAACCACTCTCAGAATTCCATCCGAGCCCGATATCAAAATTTCACTTATCGGCCAAAATCATCGAAATTCTAACTTTTGCCAACTCAAGCCTAAATCTACTACAGACCTCGGAAACACATTCCGATCACGCTCCTAACCCTGAAATCACCCAACGGAGCTAACGGAGTCGACGAAATTCCATTCCAGATCCATCTTCACACAGTACCAACTACGGCCTGATTTCTAAAGCTTAAACTCACATATAAGGACTATGTGTCCAAAAACTCTCCGAAATTCACAACTCAACGTTCCGACAAGTCCCAAAAGCAGAAATAGACATGGGAAAAACAGTTATTAGGGTATCGGGGCGCTAACTCTCAAAACGACCTACCGGGTCGATAAAATAACTTGTAGTAAATAATTAAGTAACTCCACTATCTTTCCAGGTCTCAGCTATAACCAATCCTAACGAAAATTTCCAAATTTCAATTTTAAATAACGGTAAGAGCAGAATATGAAATAGCAACAAATAAAACAGTGAGTATTCCAGACCTTATTATACAACCAGTAAAACATGAATATTCTCCCTTATTATTCCTTATTGCGGCGTGCAACCCGATCCCACATGTCCACCCTTATTTCTCCTCCCTATATACATATCACCTTTATTTATGTTGTTGCGGCGTGCAACCCGATCCCACATATCCACCCTTATTACTCCTTGCTGCGGCGTGTAACCCGCTCCTACCAGACAATCACATCTCATTATTTATAATAAAGGCTTCACAATTTAGATCAAAGTCTTTCACAGTATTTATGTCTCAATAATTGTAAACAGAAAGTTGTACTATTCAGAAGTTTCACCAATTATCATTACACAACGAAACCAACTGGAATGTATCATAAAACAGTGTCAACCAATTCAACCATTAATGTACCACAATGAAGCTAAGGAACAATTAATACTTCCAAATAAGTGAAACAATATCTAACAACAAGGACAAAAACAAGTTGACATGGAGGCATCAAAATCATGAAACAATTAAGACAAGAATATATAAATTGGAAACAGGGAAGGGAACATGCTAAACAGATAATTTGGTGGCACATAGGTACTCGTCACCTCACCTATACACCACACACATGCAATTTCACATATTCATTTAAGTCGGGAATTCCTAATCCCTCAAGTCAAGGTTAGACCAAACACTTACCTCAATTTCGCAGGCACTCACTGCTCAATTACAACTTTTCCTTTTGAATTCACCTCCAACACACTCTTATCTAATCATAATTAGTTCAATATCATTAATTAATGCTAAAGGAACTAACTTTAATGCAAAATTATTATTTTTCTAAGTTTTCCCAAAAAAATTTAAAAATCGACCCCGGGCCCGCTTGGTCCGAACTCGGGGTTCGGACCTAATTCCGTTTACCCATTCACCCCTGATCCCGAATATGTAATTAGTTTCAAAATCCGACCCTAGTTCGATGTCAAAATTCTATTTTTACAAAATTCCTAATTCTACCCAAACCCCCAATTTCTACCATGAAAACCCTTGATTTGTTTATTGAAAAGTGATGAAAATCAATGGGTAATCGAAAGAAAATAGTTTATAATAGTTTACCAACACTTTGGGGATTAACTTGTAGGTTAAAAATCGCCTCTAGGGCTTCTTAGTTTTGAAAATATGAAATAATGGCTTCTTCCCGTTTTAAATTCTGTTTTTAAGTCGCTGGACACGCCTTCATCGCGTTCGTGATGGGCCTGTCGCGATCGCGGAGAATTACGGCCTAATGGCCTTCGCGTTCGCGAGGGATCAAACGCGTTCGTGAAGCTTTGCTTCAGACTACCATCGCGATCGCGGCCCAGAGGTCGCGTTCGCGTAGAATAAATCGAGCCCCCCCCCCCCCCCCCCCCCCCCCCCATGCCCATAAGTCATCGCGTTCGCGAAGGGTACACCCCCCATTGCTTCACGTTCATGAAAAACAAAATGACCCCAGTGTATTTACTCTTCGCGATCGCGGGAGAAGCTTCATGATCGCGAAGAAGGACGAGTCAGAGCACCAGAAACTGTTATGACAGTAGATTTTTTACAAGTTCAAAACATCCTGAAGCCTACCCGAAACTCACGCGAGCCCTCGGGGCTCCAAACCAAACATGCATGCAAGTCTAAAAATATCATACGTACTTGCTCGTGCGATCAAATCACAAAAATAACACTTAAAACGACGATTTTAATATCAAAACTCATGATTTTCTCAAGAACACTTCAAATTCACTTTTTTCTCAACCGGGCGTCCAAATCACGTCAAATGAACTCCAATTTCCACCAAATTTCACAAATAGTACTTGAACATTATAACAAACATGTATCGAGATCCGGAACCGAAATACGGGACTGATACCAACGAGTTCAAACTTTAATTCATTTCTTTATTTCCCTTAAAAACCAATATAACAATTTTCTTCAAAAAATGACTTCTAAAGCTAGGGACCTCGGAATTCAATTTTAGGCATACGCCCAAGTCCCATATTTTACTGCGGACCTCCTGGGACCGTTGGAATACGGGTCTGGGCCCAAAACCAGCCAAAATCAATTTTTTTAACTCTAAAAATTATTATTTCTTATATTTTCACATAAAGGCTTTACGGATTCACGCCCAGACTGTGCACGCAAATATAAGTTATTAAAATTAATATTTTTAAGGCTAATAAGCCCGGAATAGAGTCTTAATTCATAAGATGACACTTTGGGTCATCACACCCTCAAGGTAATTTCGAGTTCTTACCCAATCTCTAGTGATGTAAACTAGTTTAACGAGTTATTTGCTTTAGGTGCCCTAACGCACCTTAATCCATTAGGTGGCGACTCTTAAAATCTCATACCCCGTCCCAAAAGGAAGAGAGTTGTCCCAAAATATCAAAACCCGGACTCCGCGAGGAAAAAAAGGGGCACGATACATGCCAAAGATAATGAAAATTTATTGAAGAAATTCATTGGGTGGTTGGTAAAGGAGAAAAGGAAAGGTCGCAAAAAAGTGTAAGTCCTTAAATGTTTTCATTATTTCTCAATTGCTTGCATGTGTGTCTTGAACTTCTAATTTTAATTAAGTACTAAATGTGCTAAACTTATTAGCTTGTTACTCTAAGTTTAGGACCAAGTGTCCTTAACTGTTGAACTTCCAACTCTAAATTCAGGAACAAATGTCCTTAACTTATGAGCCTCCAACTTTAAGTTCAGGACCATGTTTCCTTAATTTATGAGCTTCCAACTTTATGTTCAGGACCAAGTGTCCTTAATTTTTGAACTTCCAACTCTAAGTTCAAGACCAATTGTCCTCAACTTATGAGCTCGTTACTCTAAGTTCAGGACTAAATGTCCTTAACTTATGAGCTTCCATTTATGAGCTTCCAACTTTATGTTCAGGACCAACTGTCCTTAACTTATGAGCTTGTTACTCTAAGTTCAAGACTAAGTGTCCTTAACTTTTGAACTTCCAACTATAAGTTCAGGACCAACTGTCCTTAACTTATGAGCTTGTTACTCTAAGTTCAAGACTAAGTGTCCTTAACTTTTGAACTTCCAACTATAAGTTCAGGACCAACTGTCCTTAACTTATGAGCTTGTTACTCTAAGTTCAAGACTAAGTGTCCTTAACTTTTGAACTTCCAACTATAAGTTCAGGACCAACTGTCCTTAACTTATGAGCTTGTTACTCTAAGTTCAAGACTAAGTGTCCTTAACTTTTGAACTTCCAACTCTAAGTTCAGGATTATGTGTCCTTAACTTATGAGCTTGTTACTCTAAGTTAAACAATGCTATACAATGACAAAATTCTTTTATGATTTTCTGTTGCAACTCATGTTTACCGGTTCAAGTCCCCACCAAATGACTCAAAATTTTGTAAACAATGTCCTAAGATTATTCCTAATAAATCTAAATAACATTCACTCTAAATTTGTCACAAAAATTAAATTCGAAATTCAAACTTACTTCTTCAAGGCTGTTTAGCAATGGCGATTACCTTTCTAATATGATCTTCACCACCCAAAATTTGTAAAATTAGTTCCTAACCACGATTGAGCTCCAAACACACCAACAAATTCGGGTATGCCAACTAACATCGAATATGATTCACACTTTACGTAATTATCCTATCTTGATTACCGCAATTTTTCAATGCAATATAAGTTATATTTGCATACAATAATCAGATTGTAGCGAGTACAGTTTAGTGGTAAAAGTATAATTTGTTTTGTTACCCCTTAGATACTTAAAGAGTCATTCAGTTTGATTCATACTCCAATCGAAACTTTATTTCTTAAAAGGATTTAAACCTTTTCCTCTCAATTACATACTCGAGAACAACCAATCAGGTCTACGGTGGAGAAGAAGAACAAGTAGACATTGCCTATTATATTCAATGTAACTAACAAACTTTTTAAATCGATTCAAATAATTTGCTAAATTATTTTGGTGAAAAGAGGACGAAGAAGAAGGGAGGAAAGGACAAAGAAGAAGGCAGAGATATGGGGGCATTCAAGTTTTTTGTTCTGTGAAAAAGTCCAATATATGTACAAGTTAGGCTAAATCAGGTAAGACAATAGAGCGCGACTCAAATTGGTTAGAGAAATAAGAGGTATACTTTCTAGTAATAATTTCTAAAATATGTGTTTTGATAAACTAGAGATATTTTAGTGAAAAGTAGCCAAGAAAAAAATGGCTTAACAAGATCATACAAAGTTATTTTAATTGTATATTAAACTTCTATATCTGACCTTATAAAAAGTGAAATAAAACAAAGACGATTGTAGTTCAAAATTTTATGAGATTGATGCATGAGGGTAAGAAATAATATTTCGTTAAGTAAAAGTGAGTTGAGAAGCATCAGATCTCAGGTTCAAATCCAGCATCAAGCTTTGGTAGATAGAGTTACATAATACCTGTGCTAGTGGAATGTATCAAATACCTTATGAAATTAGTCGATGTGCGTACAAGTTGGCCCATATACTATAAATTATATAAAAGTACTCCTTATGGTAAATAAAGAATGAGATTATTTGCTTATTAATTCGTTAAAAAGATGATAAGTTCTAATTTGAAAAAATTTACTAAAACTCCTTACCTTATCCTTAGCGATAAGATTTTGTAGCCATACAAAAGTTACGACATGCACAAAATCACAAGTTTTCAAAGTTTTATAACGACAAATATTACAATATATTTAAGACCATAAGTTTAAAAAAATTCTTTTTTTCTTAAACTCCATTTAAACTATTCCATATAACCTTTTTAGTATTACCATATGATTTAATATTCATGAACTTGACTATTCTAGGTTCACATCGTGTTAGAATTATTAAAAAGAAAAATCCTCCATATAGAAATTTCTTTAATTCCAACGTGATACCTTTGCCACAACCCAAATCACACCTTAAAGATTGCGATGGCACCTAATCTCTAAAATATAAAGGTGAAAATAAAGGCAATACAAACTAACATAGCGATAATCACAACCAATCTCCATGACTATGTAGTATAGAGTCACAAACTCTAACTGAATACATACAAATAACACAAAATACAATACTATTCGGATAGAGAAATGATAGTATAATGTAAGTAAAGGAATCCAAGGGATTGCAACAATCAAGCAACTCTACCTCGAATCCTCGTGATCAAATAGCTCTCACTATTTGGTTATGCTATATCCAACACTGGATCTACACAAAAATGTGCAAAAGTGTAGTATGAGTACACCACGGTCGGGACCTAGTAAGTATCAAGACTAATCTCGGTAGAGTAGTCACGAGGTACAAGTCAAGACACTCACTATTCAAATATAATTGTACAAAATATCAAACTGACAGTAGAAAGATTAACGGAAAGCAACAACTATAATATTATCAGTAAGAGTGATCACCATTTAAAGCAATTAAAGGTCCCGTTTCAACAATAAGTCATCAAATAAATCACATACACATGGCACCTTGTGCCCAATGCTAATCATCCTCACACGACAAATCCATCATTCCACAACATAAGCCACACTTGCACGACAATGACCTCGTGCCACAATATAAGTCACACATGCACGACAATGACCTCGTGCCACAATATAAGTCACACTCGTACGACAATGACCTCATGCCACAACATATACCAAAACCGCAAGGCAAAGACCTCGTGCCACAATGTATATCACAACCGCACAGCAAAGACCTCGTGCCACAACATATACCACAACCACATGGCAAAGACCTCGTGCTACAATGTATATCACAACCCGTGTTAGTTATCAATAACACATTCAATAGAAATTTATCAAGAATCAAATAAAGTAATGCATGGTAACAACTTCCTTTTTATTTCATTCCATTATATTACCAACAATTTCATAGAATATGAGATCCACATAGGTGAATTTGCCTTGGCAACCAAATCATCAAGCAAATGACAAAGACATAGATAAGCACATCGGAAACAACACAACGAAACACGTGAAAATACATGACACACATAAGAAGGCATACCACTACACAAACCTCATCAATAAAACGCCCCAGGCCATCACATATCATCCCCACATAGCCCCTTGTTTTGCCGCATGCGTAATAATAAAGTAATTGCCCGCTTGTCTCGCCACACGCACATCAATAATTATCCCACTTTGTCTCTCTCTCTCTCTCTCTATATATATATATATATATATATATAGAGCCCGACTTGTCTCACCGCATGTGCAATATCAATAATAATAGTAGCACAACAGAAACCTTGTGCAAACACCCTGACAACCCGCTCAACGAGCCCACGGGTGCCAACAATAACAACAAAAACATACTATCAATTGTCATCAAGATATCAACTCACAAATCTGTCAACGTAATGCACAAGGACAAGCAATAAGGAAAAACAGATGGGTGTTCAGCATATAACATGGATTCAAGTAATCCAAATAGTAACAATTCCACAAACGCCCGACTTGGACAATTAAGAAAATACAATCCTAAAATATGATCTCTAACATGGAATATGAACTCAAGTAATCATCACAATAGGAAACATGTAGTGTTTAGATTTCACAATCAAAACAAGGCAATAAGAGAAACTTCAAGTCAATCCGGTCATAACCAACACATATATGTCGTATACTCACTCGTCACCTTATGTACACGCCGTTCACATAGTACAAATAAGCAATTAGATCAAATCCTACGGAAAAGTTCCCCCCTCCCCCAAGGTTAGGTAAGATACTTACCTCAAAATCCCTCAATCAGTACTCTTAAAATACTTTTTCTTTAAAATTCACCTTCGCTCGACTAAAATCTATCAAAAAATGACTTAGTAACAACAAATAATGCAAGAGAATTCACTTTCAATTAACAACGTCAGGATCTTCACACAATTACCCAAAAGTTTAAAAAAGTCAACCCCCGGCCCGTCTGGTCAAAACCCAAATCGAAGGATAGATCTTGACTACCCATAGTCCCATGAGTCCACATGTATGTTTAGTTTTCAAATCCGAGTCTGATTCGACTCTTAAATCTCAAATTTTTTATTTTTTCAAACATAGTCAAAATCCCAAAAATTGCTCTTTAAATCTCATGATTTCGATGTTACAAAATCATGTTATATAATAAAAATTGAGTTAAAATCACTTACCCAATGATTGTGTATGAAACGCTCTCCTCAAAATCGCCTCTGGGCTAAAAAATATTATAAATGAAGTTAAGTCCCAAAATACCCAGCTATAAACAAACTGGAAATGTAGTATTTGCAAGTTCGCAAATGTGAAAAATGGATCGGAAAAGCGACCCTCGAGTAGAGCTTAAAATGTCGCAAAAGCCACATATTATTCGCATTAGTGAACTCTGGCACATTCGCAAAAGCGACAACTTTGTTGCAAATGCAGTAATCCCCTGCCCAGGTCCCATCGCAAATGCGATCAAATTGTTCGCATATGCGATCTCCCTGGTCCCCAACTTACTTCGCAAAAGCGATAAATATCTTGCAAATGCGACCAACTACTCGCAAATGCGAGAACAACACACCATTAAAATGAACCTTGCACAAAACTCTTCGGAACGCGTATGAAATTCATCCAAGTCCCCAGGGATCCACACCAAACAATCCACACAGGTGAATAAACATTATATGAACTCGCTCATGCGATCAAATCACTAAGATAACATCTGAAACCATGAATCGGACACCAAAGCACGTGAAAATCACAATGAATTTCAAGAATTGCTAGAAACACAACCATGCATCTGATTCCCATCAAGCCAACTCAGAATGACAATAAAACTTGCAGACAAGTTCCAAATGACAAGGCAGACCTATTCCAAGTCCTAAATCAAAAGTTGAACCCGATAGCCATAAAGTCAAACTGTGATGACCCGATAGGTCATCTAGAGTTTTAGAACCTAATTCTGTGTTTAGAAGCCTCCAATAGCTTCTTTAAGCCTTCTTCGATTTGAGTGCGCAATCCGGGTATTTTTCCGAAAGGCTTTTATGTTAAAAAACTGATAAAATATGAAATTTTGCCTTAAAAATTTATTTAAGTTGACTTCGGTCAACGTTTTGAGCAAACGGACCCGGATATGTGTTTTGACGGTCCCGGTGGGTCCATATCGTGATTTGGGTCCTGAGCGTATGCCCGGAATCGAATTCGAAGGTCCCTAGCTCAAGTTTTTGATTTTTGTGTTGAAAGATTTAAAGTTTAAAGGTTTAATGATTTTAAAGAATTAACCGATGTTTGAATATGTTGATACCGGGTCCATATTTTTGTTTCGGACCCCAATATAGGTCCATTACTATATTTATGACTTGTCTGTCAAATTTGGTGAGAAACGGAGTTGGTTTGACGTGATTCGGACGTCCGGTTGTTAAAATAGAAGTTTTAAAATTTTGAAAATTTCATTTAATTTGGTGTGCGATTCGTAGTTATAGGCATTATTTTGGTGTTTTAATCGTGCGAGCGAGTTCGTACGAGGTTTTTCGACCTGTGTGCACATTTAGGTTGGAGCCCCGAGGGCTTGGGAGAGTTTCGGATAGCCTACGGACCTTTTGAACTTAGAAAATTTCTGTTTTTTCATTCCTGCCGGTATCTGGTGTAAGCTCCTAAGCGATCACATATATACAACCGCAAACGCTAAAGGTAAGTAGGGACTGGGGGAATTACCCTTCGCGAATGCATCCTTACCTACGCGAACACATAGTATTGGATGAGCTGGGCTAGGATTTGACCGTTACTCTATGCAAACGCGTGACCAGGATCGTGAACGCGAAGGCTAGGGGGCTAAGCCTACACGAACGCGTAGAGTGACTCGCGATCGCGTAATCCATCTGGGCAGTGCCTTCAAACGCATCATGTGTCACGCGAACGCGATGAACACCTGACGCCAGTGATTAAAACAGTCCTAAAAACGGGATTTTGCTCATTCTTTCAAAAATTTCAAAACTAGAGAATCCTAGAGGCGATTTTCCCAAGAGTTTTTCTTACCCAATTCATTGGTAAGTGATTCTAACATATTCTCTTTTAATCTTTCATTACATTTCATAAGATTTCAACCTTAAATCTAGTACTTTCATGGTGGAAATTGGGAATTAGGGATTTTTGTAAAATTAAAATTTAGACCTCAAATTGAGGTCGGATTTCGAAAAAAATTCTATAACTGGGCTCGGGGGTGAATGGGTAAATGAATTTTGGTCCGAACCTCGGATTTTGACCAAGAGGGTCCGAGTCGATTTTTGATTTTTTGGGAGAAAGTTTAAAAATTTTAAATTTATGCATTGTAATTGATTCCTTTAGTAATATTTGATATTATTGAGTCAATTGTGGTTAGATACGAGTCGTTTGGAGGCGGATTCCAGGGGAAAGGCCCCGGTAGAGCTTTGAATTGATCATTGGAGCGAGGTAAGTGTCGTGGTTCACCTTGACTTGAGGGATTAAGACTTTTTTGTTTATTTGCTATATGTTTAGATGTTTGGTAAAGCGTATATGTGAGGTGACGAGTACATATGTGTTGTTGTTGGGTCAAAGCATGCGATGAAACTTGTTTTCTTGCAATTTATTTCCCTCTTGATCATGATGTCTATGTTTAGTCTAGTTAATTATTGAATTGATCGTCCTTTTCACATTTATGAGCTATTTGAGTTTTTTCCCCCGAAGTTGAGCATGATATTGAAGAAACATTGTAGATGTGAGTCATGTCCTTTCTTATTCCGTTTAAGCTAGATTGAGATTTAGGTAATGGGCCGTCAGACAGAGACTGAGCGCGGACGCGCCTTTGGAAGCCTTCGCCGGTAACCAAAGCGTATCGTTTCGGCCTGGTCGACCCAATCATGATATTGAAGGAGGGGACCTTTTCTCGAAAAAAATAATTCTTGTAACTACGAAAACCACAACACAAGCACCCCTTTTCCTCCCCCCTCCCCCCTGAATGAAGAAGTAGTGGGGGCCCCTTCCCGCGTATGCGCCTTTATTTTGGTCTCATCCTCGATACTGAGATATACCACCTTTGTTTATCTTCACTGTTATATGGTAGGGGGAGTGTTAATGCACGAATGGTGATGTCGTGCCGTATCTATTGATTATGATGAAAGTGAGTGAAAAAGCACGAAGGGTAATGCCATTCATTTATTATTGTTTCACAGTGAGGTTGAGAGTAAAAGCATGAAGGGTGATGCTGTACCGATATTATTGTTTCACAGTGAGGTTGAGAGTAAATCACGAAGGGTGATGCCGTGTCGATATTCTTGTTTTATAGTGAGGTTGAGAGTAAAATCACAAAGGATGATGCCGTGCAGTTTTGTTCATTGCGTTTTTATCCATTTTGCTGGTTAAAGGCTTATTGACTGTTTCTTGTTATCATTCCCTATAGTATTTATCGTATCTTGTACTCCATTTTCGCATGTTCTCTCCAAAAATACATGTTTAGCTTTTACTTGTTATTGCGTTGTGCGTATATTGTTATCTACACAAGTTTATTTTTACGTGGGTGTCTTATCATAGCCTCGTCACTACCTCGTCAAGGTTAGGCTCGACACTTATGGAGTACATTGGGTCGATTGTACTCATACTACACTCTGCACTTCTTGTGCAAAATTTGATATTGGTCCTAACTGTTCGTGAGGCGTTTCAGCTTGGATTTACTTTTGGAGACTCGAGGTAGTTCTGCTGGCGTCCGTAAACCTTGAAGTCCCCTTCCATTTCCCCTAGTTTACTGTTCTTTTCATTCAAGACAGTTGTATTTATTTCAAACCCTATTTGTAGAAACTCTATAAGCTCGTGAATTGTGACTCCAGATCCGAATTGTACTTAAATATTAAAGATTTTTATGTTATTTCGCACTCAATATTATTTTTCAGTTCGGCTTCATTGTTTTACTTATTGTAATTGATTAAAATTGGCTTAAGATCCTCTAATGTTGGCTTGCCTAGCAAGTGAAATGTTAGGCGCCATCACGGTCCCAAAGGTGGGAATTTCGGGTTGTGACACAAACCATGGTCATACTTAAAAATATCTAAACCTTTAAATTGTCAACTTTAACAAAAAAAAGTGCCAAATCAACCTAAGAACCTCCGAATCTTATTCCAACATACACCTAATTCCAAAATCACCATCCGGACCTAACGAAATCATCAAAACTCCGATTTGAGATCAATTGTGCAAAAGTCAAACTTTATCAACTCTTCCAACTTAAAGCTTCTAAAATAAGAATCATTCTTCCAACTCAATCTCAAATCTCTTGAAAACTTATACCGTCCATACACGCATCATAGTACATAATATGAAACTATTCAAAACCTTAAACCACCAAACGGGACGATAAAGTTCAAAACGACCGATCAGGTCGTTATAGCCTTTAGTTAAAGGTGCAAGAATCACATCAGTTCCACCTCAATTATATTCAATTTCACGGGGACGAAATAATTATTTTTCGAGACAAATAGGTCAAACTAATTACACCCAAACTCAATTACAAAGGTTGCCTTCCAAACGGGCCCTACAACCGAGAAATAATAATATAATTTCTCGCATACTTGTGTGTAGGGGTGTTCATGGTTCGGGTTGGGTAGTTTTTTTCCAAAAAAGAAACCAAACCAAGTAAGTCGGTTTTTCAAATATTGGAACCAATCCAAACCAATTAAGTCGGTTTTTATCGATTCGGGTTTTGTCGATTTTTCGATTTTTCCGGTTATTTTTGATTTATTTCTTTAATATGGGACATACACTCCGAAACGCATTTTCCAGCGACTACATTTTCAACATAACACTATCAAATCAATTGCTATTTGAGAAATTTATCATTTATCAAGATATATTGATGCTAATAGAATAAAATAGTGATGAACAATTTAAGTACTCAATTAAAAATCGATTTATTTTTAGCATGAAATAATTTTTTTTATACTTAGCGAAAGAAAATTACCAATCAAACTAGAATGTTAAAGCAAAGAATTGGATTATTAAATAGCAAAGAACTAGACTAAAAATATAAATGACTAATGTATACCATACAATTTTAGAAACTTTATATTATATATATATATATATATATATATATATATATATAATAAATTTAAATAACTACTTTTGTAGTCGATTTGATTCGATTTTTTTTGATTGAAACCAAAACCAAACGGAATTTGATGTTTTTAAAGTTAAAAATCAACCAAACCAAAGCTAAAATGTGGGTATGTTTGGTCGGTTTGATTCGTTTTTTGGTTTGGTCAAGATTTTCAGGTTTTTATGAACACCCTGCTTGTGTGCCCACTTAAACGCCCGTTCGCTGCTCGCTGGACTCCTGCCATAATTATACTCACCACGCCACTCCACTATCCTTCACCACCGCCTCTGTGCTATCGGAGCTACCATCTTCTTGGGCACACTATCACCTTCTTTCCTTCCCCAGGCAAGAGAAGGTTTGAAACTAAAGCAGATCAATGATCATAGCCCTTTTCAAGCTCCTTTTATCGAACACATAGAATGCATTCAAGAGTAGGTTGTCTCTTAGCATGCACAAAACGGAGGTCTTCTTATTCTTCTACTTGCTCTGCACTTCTCTCTAATGTATTCTCTTCCAATTCAAACCGGGATATATTCGCGGCTTGCCACCGGCGAGTTTATATCGGCAGTGATGTAAGTAAGGTTTATTATTTACCGGATTCGAATTTTCGTTGGTTGGGACAGCAGCGTGGGTTTTGTAGATACCCTGCTACCGCCGCGTTGGAGCAATTCTCCGACGATGAATATGAATGCGACTACGAAAATCATCCGGTAATTTCATTTTAGTTATTTTAAACTTCTTTTCTTTGGGATAATAAAATAGGAGTAAACTTTATTGTTGATTTCTATGTTTCCGAGAATCATTGAATGTGTGTGCTTATCTTATTCTATGTGTTGAGTTCCATTTTGGCTTATTTTTGGGAAATTAAATGCTATATAAGGATCTAGATGCTTACTGTTTTAGTTATTTGTAATAATAATTATTTGTTAACTAAATTGAAATGCTAATTGTTGCAAGTTGAATTGGTAATTCAGTATAATTTTATACTAATACTTCCCAATAGTGATAATTTACTATACAACAACAACCCAGTATAATCCCACAAGTGGGATATGGGGAGGGTACTCCTACCCTAGGTAGAGAGCCTGTTTCTAATAGACCCTCGGCATCCTTCCTTCCAATAACTCCGCACCTTGCTCTTGGGGTGACTCGAACTCACAACCCTTGGTCGGAAGTGGAGGGTGCTTACCATCACAACAACCCACCTTGTCTGATAATTTACTATACGAACTCCTTTTTTTTTCAAGCAAGGGGTAGTGTACTGGAAAGGAGTTTTAAAAAATTACTTTTAGCTTAGGTCTTGTTTAAGCTCGGAGCTTTGAGTTCTTTTCAGTTGTGAAACCTTTAGTGGGAAAGGAAACACTTACAATGTCATTCTCTTGAAATTTTTGACTTTTCATTTTCTGATCGAAATTTGATTGGTGAGGGGGAGGTTTCAACGGTTTTCACATTTTTCTCTTTTCAAGTTGTCCTTTACTTTTGATGATACCACTTGGTCGGTGTGCTTGGGACAAGGATTGTTTCAGTTGCTATTACTTGAGCCTAGCGACCCTAGCCAATACTAGGCTGCTGTGATGTGTTGGATCCCTGAAGTGATAGCTCAAGAGGTTGTGAGTTGGTCTACCAGAAGATTGTTCTGTTTTAAGGTTTGCAATAATAGTTATCGTTGCTGATTGGAGGACAGATAGATTTGTATGCTCCAAAATGATGTGTGAAGAATAAACTTGGAAGGTGGATTTAAGGGATTTATAGGGGTGGGCGAAAGCTCCATTTTTAAATGCTTCTGCTGCAAACCTAAAATAGACAAATCGAAGTGGCTCTTCTCTAACAATTTCAGTTTTTAGTTTTTAGATGAGGTGATTCACGTATTCCAGTATGGTCTTATAGACAATTCTGGTAAGCCTGCTCCAAAACTTGTAAGTCCTCATTCAAGTCCATGCAAGTTCCCCGAAACTGGTTACACATACAGGAGAGTTATGGGATATATATAGTGTTGCACATTGTGAGGACAACAAGATTTGTGTGCTTTGAATGGGTGTATGAAGAATAAGCTTGTGTACGAGCCTCAAGGGACTTGTTTGGGTGGCAGTAGCTCAAATTATAGATGTTCATGTTGCATGCTTGGAAAAAATAAATGAAACTCATTCAAGCTTATTCTTCATACACCCATTCAAAGCACAAAAATCTAGTTGCCCCAGCCACTCAACTCCAAAATTAAGTAAAGAGGAGTTTGGAGCTCAATAATCTTGAATTCAACATTAATTACGAGACAGACACAAGCAGGGGCAAAGGCAGGACCTTTTTAACATTTAGATGAAACTGAAAATCTTGTCCTGGAATGTTAGAGGTCTAGGAAGTTTAAAGTAGAGTGTGTTAAAGCTTTTATTTAAAAGACGAGGCTGATAAAATGTGTTCACAAAAAACCAAGCTGCAGATTATTTCCTCTCACTTTGCAAGTTAAGTGGGGATTGGTCGTAGAGCTGATTATGTGGCTTTAGAGGTAGAAGGCACTAGAGAAGATGAGTTATTATTTGGGACAAATAAGCTTGTATTGATAATGACGGATCAACATACCATATCAGTGCTTCTCAGGAATATTATGACTATTTCAAGCTGAAGTTTGGCTTGAACTTATCCCAATTGAAGAATTATTCGACAAGCCTCGAGTTATATGTGATGACTACAATGTTACCACAATCCTATGGGAAAGGAGGAACAACAACAGAGTGACAAGTGTTATGGAGTACTTCTCAATCTTTATCGAAGAGCTTGAATTAAATGGCCTGCCACTAGTGGGTGGCAATTTCATCTGGTCAAGAGGGTCAAACAACACAACAAGCTCCATAATTAATATATTCTTATTTTCTTCAAGCTGGGATGATTGTCTAAGAAACACAAAACAATCACTAATGCCTAGTGTTGCTTCGGATTACTTCCCTTTCTACTGCAACACTGATAGTGGTCAAACAATCTATCTTACTTCAAGTTCGGTACATGTCATAGCATTAAGGATCTGATGACCTGGTAGAGGAATGGTGAGATTCTATAGCATCCAACGCAATCCAGACTTCATTTTTTCAAAAAACTCTACCAGCTCAAGGTTATGCCGAAAATTGGAATTTGAACACCTTTGGCATGCTTGAAAACCAGAAATCTGAAATATTAATCAAGGTGCAAATATTAGACAGGCAAGGGGAGAACAGGGACCTTTAGGAGGAAGAGTTGGTGCCAAGAGCTGATCTTTTGATGGAGTTGGAAGCAATTGTTAAACTAGAGGAAATTTCTTGGATATAGAAGTTAAGGTGCCTATGGTTACGACAGGGGGCAAGAATACTACTTTTTTCCATAATATGACCAATGCACTCAATCGATATAACCATTATTGATAAGCTTGAATCAAATGGTATTATTTTACAAGAGGAGGAAAAACATCAACAGTGAGATCCTGAGGTTCTATGAAGCACGTTATTCTGCAACTGAACAACGGAGACCTTCTATTTCAGAAGAGGAGGTACAATGATGCAAAGACCTTTTGATGAGGGGGAAATTTTGGCAGTGATCAAATTCTACTACGGGGATAAAGTTCAAGCGTTCGTATGGCTTCACTATGAAATTCTTCAAAAACTGGTGGTGCGTTACCTATCGAAGAGATCTGTTGGGGCAATGTCAAGTTTGATTTTACCGGAGTTTCACAGCTAAGAATATTTTGAAAGAAGCCTTAATGATTCATGTATTGCTCTTATTCCCAAGAGAAGTGGAGTGACTGAGTTGAAGGATAATACCTCTTGTATACCGGCTTGTTTTTGCCCAAACATCAGTAAAATTTTGTTACTTTATCCAAAAAATGTTTTATTTTCATGTTCTGCTAAAAATGATATCAATAATAATTGGCAATTGGTGTGCATATTTGCCTGTTTAATTTTCAAAAGGTACATGGAAAAGAGTAGTTGTGAGCTGACCTAGAATGTAGATATGGAGTTCATTTAGGGATTCAATGGCTGTTGAAGGGCTTGATGGTGGGTGTTGTTGTCAGTGGTCAACTACCATTGGTTTCTATTTGGGTTTGCTCAAATGAAAAGGGGCAAGAAATTGTAAGAAAAGAACAATATTGACCTATTTCATCTTCTACATGTCTGCTTTTCTTTTAATCTTTTTAGTAAATCACGTGCATATTTTCTGTGTAAAATATTTTTGGTATGAATGATTTATCAGTTAAAGCTTTACTTATGGACTTTGAGATTCAATGACAGGCTTCATCATCAGTGGCCAATATAGACGAGTGGAAATGGAAACTTAGCCTGCTGCTGCGTGGTGAAAAGGACCAAGAAGTTGTATCCAGAGATAAGAGGGATAGAAGAGACTATGAGCAGATATCTAACCTTGCCAAAAGGATGGGTCTCTATAGGTAGGGAAGAGCCTTTTTTGGTGATTTCTCCCACATAGTTTGTTATCATGTGCTTGTGCTTTATTACTCGCTTCTTTTTGCATCTTGCAGTGAAATTTATGGAAAAGTTGTAGTGGTGAGCAAGGTTCCTCTTCCAAATTATAGACCCGATCTTGATGATAAGCGGCCTCAAAGAGAGGTACGAGTTGCCTCCTACCGGTACAATTATTTCTCTCTGCTGCATTTTGGCGATGGTTTGAATATATAGACAGTAACGATTTGAGCACAGGACTTTTAAGTTGGCATAAATGGATGCGGTTTTAATTTTGTGTTAAACAAAAGAATAAACTGGAGAGACAACAATGGCATTGAGGTGTTGTTATCTGAATGTGTTCTCGCTTGATTTCTTACAGCTCAACATACACTCTAGATATGTTCTTGATTTTAGAAAGCAGAACTTGAATTTTTGATTGGCCTTGATGCAGGTAGTAATCCCACTAAGTTTGCAAAGGAGAGTAGAAGGCTTGCTTCAGGAGCATATTGATAGAACACAGTTCATTAGTGGAAAAGCTGACAACATTTTAGATGGAACAAACTCCTCTGATATGATTGAAGATGCGAACTTGGATGAAAATCCAGATTCATTCTTAGATGGCTCTGTCATGGAGAAGGTTCTTCAGAGGCGGAGCTTACGCATGCGTAATATGCAGAGGGCTTGGCAGGTATCTTTCCGTGTTCTTTTTTTTTGTTTGTTTTTATTATGTTTCTTTATATTTGTGGAGAAAATATTTCTGTTCCAAATGCATGTCTCACTCCCTGCCCCTGACCTTAAATTAAAAGATAAGGGATGTTGGCTTACAATAGTGAATACTAGGAAACTTCTAAAGAACACAGCTTAGAAAAGTGTGGGCATATCATCAGTTGTATGCAGATTAATTTCACTCAATGACTTTTAAAGTCATCTTTTCAGATTTGTTCTCAGTTTGTTGTGACATGTTGTTGCGACTTTTAATAGATTTATCACTGTCCTCCCTCCTATAGATCATATTTCACCTTTATCCATGCTAACATGTTCTTGGTTAATCCATGTTGATGTGCCAATGCATGAGTTCCTTAGATTTGTTGCTTTTACATTGCTTAATGGATTAGTTTATCCTTCTTGTTGATTCAAACGGCCTAATTTTATGCTTCCCATAGTTGTAAGAGATCTTCTATCATCGTTTTGGAAAAGTGTGTGACCATCTCATCTAAAAGTTTAAGCCGTCAGAGAGAGCGTTATTTTATTTATTCAATTATGCCTTCAACATGCCTCCTCACGTATGAGTCTTAATCTTTTTGATGCGCCAAGTACATTGAAATTATTTTTTGATAATGGGTGGCGGTAAGACTCAAATCCAGGACAGTTGGGCAGCTCAATGGCGACCTCTTTTTCCACCCTAGCGTGGCTGGTGATTGTGCAACTAGAATTTACACAAAGGTTGTGATACCATGTAGAAGTGTGTGACCATCTCATCTAAAAGCTTATGTTGTTACCAAATGTTGGGCCGCCATGTTGTGTTATCCTCACTCCGGATGTCAGGGGTGTTATGTATCCCAGATCGGTTGAGGGGACTGAGTTGGTATTGGGCACTCCTAATTTCATGAACTAACTTTTGGGGCGAGTTATGCCCAAGGTCCATCTTCTTTCTACATTTGATTTTAAAGATAGTTAGAATGGATCTAGAAGGGATAAAAACTCGAGGTTTGTCAGGCTTAGAAAATAGATAATTTAAGCAGTATATGCTGAATTGAACTTGGCTTTTCATAAGAATCTATTAATTTTTGTTATATGTTTTTGCGCATATTTTAGTGTCTATAATTTCATATTTATCTGTTACTTTTTAATTTTTTAAATAGCTGGAATTGTTCAGGAGACTAATTAGATTCCAGTTTACTTTGTTTTTTATTATATTTATATAAATAAACTGGTCTAGTTTGACATGTCTTCAAATGTGTTACCTTTTCATCCCGTTTTATGTGACAGTGCTAGGACAAGATTACGTAGTTAATTTGACTGGTATATCATACTTATACTAATTGAAAGTATTAGTAATCACCTAAGCTAAGTGAGATCAGGTACCTGACAGTTAGTATGAGATTACAAGGACACAGGACAACTATTTCAAACCCCAGTATAGCTGCACATTTCTTCATCTTGTATCATATTGACATTCTAATATGAAATAAGCAAGCAACTCTGCTTCTTTAGCTGATCTCTTAACCAAATTTGGGACTAGATAGCAAGTCTAAAGACTTTTGAACCAAGAAGAAATATTTATGCTCAGAGTGGTTTGATAAGTCACCATATGGCCTGCAACAGTTAGCACTCTATATTGCTGAGGTGAATGTAGAGAATTCATTTGCACTGGGAGCTTTTTATCTGATCACCACCTCTTATTTAAGAAGCTATCTTTGTATGTTCAACTCATTGTTTCGTCCTCTTTTTTCCCTTCTCCCATATCAGCATCAACGAACTTTGTTGGATACATATTCCATGAATAAGTTTTTGTTGATTTTATTTTGCACAGGAATCTCCTGATGGCAACAAAATGCTAGAATTCCGGAAATCTCTTCCTGCATTTAAGGAAAAGGAAAGGCTGCTCCAAGCAATTGCACGTAATCAGGTCATACTCTGATGAACTTGTGATTCTTTCTCTGTCCAATGCTTTTATGGTGATTGCGTATGACAGATATGTTGCCCGAGTCAATGCCCTTCTTTATTCTTAATAATATGGCACTAGTCCTTTATCATGAAATATGTGGTCGTGCTTACATTTAAAATGCTTTTGAAGGTTCTCTTGCAATTCGTAGTCATTTTTGGTATTGAACTAAAGAACTTCATTCAAAGGATGTATTACGCTTTTGCTCTCCTATTTGCACAGTCAAGAGACTCAAGACCCTTAGTAACTATATGATTTGCTTAAGCACTTCAAACAGGTAACCCATTGCGTTTAACTGGCTTTGGTTCTCTAGCATATGGAGTATACTGAGGATGTCCAGGGAGCAGACTAGAACATATTGCAGTTCGTAGCGCATAACCTATTGTAGCATTGGGATAAAAAGAGAAGATAGCACAGTTTAATAACTATTAGACGTGTAGGGATTCTAGAATTTTGTGAATTGAAGAGTAGAAATTTAAGGAACTGAAAATTGATTCTGACATGTTAACTTGATTTATGTCAACTAAGTTTTCTTTTGATTATTACAACAGGTGGTAGTAATTTCTGGCGAGACAGGATGTGGTAAGACCACTCAACTACCACAGTACATTCTAGAGTCAGAAATAGAATCTGGTCGTGGAGCATTTTGTAGCATAATTTGTACACAGCCTCGAAGAATATCTGCTTTGGCGGTTGCAGAAAGAGTGTCTACAGAGAGGGGAGAACCTCTTGGTGACTCAGTATGCTACTATTCCTCTTTGCACTGAATTTTTTCTTCTTTTTTTTCTCCAACTTTGGGTTAAGCTTTCACCGGATGAGACAGTCCCAAAGTTAAGATGATGTTACAATATGTTTTGGAAACTTCTTTATTTTAGTTGCTGTTCTTCACAGACTATTTTTGATAGGTGGGCTACAAAGTACGATTAGAAGGGGTGAAAGGAAAAAATACACATTTACTATTTTGCACGAGTGGTATTTTGCTTCGTCGTCTTCTCAGTGACCGCAATCTTGATGGTATAACCCATGTTTTCGTTGATGAGATTCATGAGCGAGGCATGAATGAAGGTACATGAATTAGCAATTTGGTCTTTGGTTTTGGTTTTCTTATGAAAGTATTTTCAATCCCTTGATTATCTACTTCTCATTCTTTATCAGACTTCCTGTTGATTGTGTTGAAGGATCTTCTTCCACGACGCCCAGATTTGAGATTGATTTTGATGAGTGCTACTCTTAATGCTGAATTATTTTCCAGTTACTTTGGAGGGGCTCCAATGATTCATATCCCAGTAAGCTGCAACTTGTATCCCACTTTGTTGAATTTATACATTTTATTGGTGTTTGTGCACTATATTAGATGATAGCAGTCCTTTTTATACTGCCCAATACTCTATGTTTCCCCTACATGTTCCGTTTGCAGAATTTCTCAATCCAGATTTGAGAAGAGTGAGCTTTTGAATTTTATGCCTTTAGAAGGGTGCATACATGCAAGATGTTAGTCTATTGTTTGTTGATTCACAGTATTAACAGAAAATATTTGTATAATTTTAGCTTTACTTGTGATTTATTTTTCATTTTGTTCCTTTGTCATGTAATATTATTTTATCAATTAAGGTCATAATATGTTGACTTTTCGTCCCAGAATAACTGTTGATCTTTCTATATTTGTTTTGTTAAACCAGGGTTTTGGTTGTTGAACTTTGCTGGCTTATTTGACACAGTATGTTAACATTTTGGCTGATTGCATTTTGTATGATCTAGGGCTTCACATATCCTGTAAGAGCGCATTTTCTGGAAGATTTGCTGGAAATAACAGGGTATAAGTTGACTTCGTTCAACCAAATTGATGATTATGGTCAGGAGAAGATGTGGAAAACACAAAAACAGTTAGCACCTCGCAAAAAGAAAAATCAGATAACTGCTCTTGTTGAGGTTGTTATTCTATTTGCAGTTGTGTTCTATACATGAGATGATGTACTTTCTTATTTGCTAGTTACAGATTTTCTTTTTTATTCAATTTTTTTTAGGTTTCAGCTTCTTTCTTCATAATATTTTCACAACTTTGTTCCTCTATTCTTCTTTTCAGTGCTCGTTTTCTGATTTTCTTTTGATGTCCTTCTTTAGCTATGAACATCTAAGAGGGAGAAAAGTCATGATTTTTCCTTAATCTCAAAATTTGGAAATTATGAAGACAGAGTGACTCAACTGAAGTTTGATCTTGTTCATTGTAAATCAGATTTTTGGCATAGATGATTGAACAAGATCGTAAATTCAGATGGAAATTATATGTTCTTCATATGCTAGAAAGTGAAGGCCTTGAGGGAAGCTAATACCATTCCCTAGAGTGTTAAAACAGAACTGTGAAAAGTAACTTCGCAGAATTGACTTTGCCCACTGTTCTCCATCACTTCTGTCCTATTTACTCGGCTGTTCTCTATGCTAAGTGGCAATTTAGAGTGGATCAGCTCTCCCCTATTAATCTGGATAGAGAATTCACCTTTTGGATTCTGGTTAGAAGAGAACCTTTTGGAGTTCACTAATCAAAATTAAAGAAGAAAGGTCTCTTGGATTTTTCTGGTTCTTGCATATGTAGAGAGGCATTTGATTCATCTTAGGAAAGCCCCTCTTTTACACCCATTTTACTCCCAAATGATCAATTTAAGTTGAAATCTTCAAACATCTCAAGTCCTAGGTGCACTTCCTAGAAGGTAAAGAGAAGGGGGAGAAGAAACAGTTCATTTTGGCTAGTTACGAGATGCATAACGTTTTTCATGTTCGTTAGGAACCAACATGATTTCTCAAGAAATTGCTCCTGTTTAATTGCTGGTTCTTCCCCCCCCCCCCCCCCCCCTTTTGAACTTTAATTCTGACATTACTGAACAAATCTGACCATACATCTTATAGACTTCCAAACACTTACCCCATAAGCACCAGAAACACCACTTGTACACCACAAGTCCACAACCTATCTGCGCCATATTTTTCACTAATTACCTTCTTCCACAAAGCTTGTTCCTCCAGGGAAAACCTCCACAGCCACTTCGTAAGTGAACTCTTATTATGTTGTCTCAATTTCTGATTCCCAGGCCTCCCTCCTTCTTGCTGTTGATGGGTATTCTATTTCACCAGATGGTAAACCTTTTTGTCCTTGTTCCCTTGCCATCTGAATCTCTCCTTAAAGCATCCATCTTTTTCTCAACTTTTACTGGTATTGGGAACAAAGACATTCTATAAGTAGGAAGGATTCTAAAACACGTTTGACTAAAGTAATCCTCCCCCCCAAAGAGAGATAGCTACTTTTCCATGTGATAAGTTTCTTTTCACATCTCTCCGATACTCCATTCCATATCTCATGGGATTTATTTTGCTCCCAATGGCTTCCCCAAGTATGTAGTTGGAGGGTTCCGCACTTGACAACCTAAAACCCCAACCTAAAACCCCAGCCAATCTCTATGAGTCTTGGTGACCTTATTAACTGTATACAACTGGGACTTGCTCCAGTTAACAGTAATCCTGAAACTGCTTCAATAATTGGAAGGGTCAACCTCATATGTCTGACTTGCTCTCTTCAGCTTAGCAGAAAATCAAGGAGTCATCAACATAAAGAAGATGAGTAATTTCCAAGTTGCTTCTGTCATTATTCACCACCTTGAAACCCCTTATCCACCCCTCTTGATTTGTCTTCTTGATCATACTATTCAACCCTTATGTTGCAATTATAAAAAGAAAAGGAGCTATAGGGTCTCCTTGCCTTAACCCTCTCTGGGAAGAAAGAACCCCTCCGAAGATCCATTAACCAAGATAGAGAACTTAGCATTGCTGATGCAGAAACCTATCCACGATAGAGAACTTAGCATTGCTGATGCAGAAACCTATCCACCTAATCCATTTATTTCTAAAACCCACATACTTCGGAGTTTTCAGAAGATAATTCCAATTGGTATAATCATGTGCCTTTTCCATGTCTAGTTTGCCTAGAATCCCAGGATTCCTCCTTTTATTCTAGAATCCACACACTCATGCTATTAAAGCAACATCCATGATCTGCCTGCCTTTGATGAAGGCCATTCGTTGATTGTCAAGCAGCTTGTGGATCACTGTCTTCAGTCTTCTGTCAGCACTTCTGATATGATCTTATATACACTACGTATAAGACTTATAGGTTTATAATCCTTTAAGTCTACAGACCCAACCTTCTTATGAATTTAAGCTGCATAAGTAGCATTAAAACTTTTCTTAAAAAATTCCTGTGAATGAAAATTTCGAAAGTATGCAAAACATCTTCTTTGATCACATCCCAGCACGGGATAATGAAACCCATGGAGTACCCATCTGGATCCGGGGCTTTGTCTGTACCACAAGCCTTTAAACCTCAAGGATGTCTTGCTCGTCAAACTCCCTCTGTAGCCATTGTTCCTCTGCCTCACTGATTCTTCGACAACTAGGGCAGTTTGAGCTCTTGCCTCCAAGCTTCAGATCCAGCATAAAAGGATTGATAGAAAGCTAAAATCCCTTAATAGCATTAATGCTCTCAACCTGTGTCCCATTGATGTTAAGCTTATCAATGTTATTTAACCTTCTATGAGCATTAGCATCCTCTGAAAATACATGGTATTTCTATCCCCCTGCTTTAACCATTGGACTCTTGATTTTTTTTTCTCCGAGATAGCTCCTCATTTTTAGCAATCTCCTCCAACTCCATTATTAGGCTAGCCTTCTGCAACAATTCATCTTTTGAAAGATTCCCTGGAATCGTTTGCTACATCAAGTTCAAGAATTTTATTCAAGCAAATGTTTTTCAAAACCTCCCAAGTTTCTCCCTTGTTCTGACCTCCATTCTCTCAGTTTATCTTTCACTAATATGAGTTATGAGCAAGGATAAAATCTGGTCTTCCTTGTACAACAAAAGAGCGTCGCTAAGTAGCTATTCTATCCCTGAAGCCCTCTGTCCCCATCCACCAATTTTCAGATTTGAAATATGATTTTGTGTTCTCCCACTCTCCACTTTGTAGTAATATGGGGGCATGGTCTGAGGATACTCTTGGAAGCATGGATTGCCTGATATTCCTCAAACTTTCATCCAACTCGGTAGAGAATTTTGTTGATTTCTGTGATGCATATACTTAATTTTTTTACTTATTAGGTTGGTCTTACCAATTCGCTTACCGAGGACAATATCCTCGATAGGAAGATGTGGAGGTCGAGAATTAAGGTTGTGGGTTGACAGGTAGTCAAGAGTTTCTCTTAATCTCACCAGCAGTATTAGTACTAGTCTTATATTTTCCTAGTCCTAGTTCCTTGTTATTACACGGTGTGTCATTCTTACCGGTAGTATTGGCACTATTCTTGTATTTTCATATTCCTAGATCTTTGTTATTAGTACATACTATGCCATTTGCTTCCATCTTTGTTTCTTGCTTCCTTTTCTGTTCTTAAACCGAGTAGAGACCGAGGGTCTACTGGAAACAAAATCTCTATCTTCACGAGGTAGGGGGTAAGGTCAGCGTACAAACTATCCTCCTCAGACCCCACTTGTGGGATTTCAATGGGTTTTTCGTTGTTGTTGTTATTGTTGTTGTTGGTGGTCTTACTAATTCAGTCTTAAACTGCATAAATAGGGCCTCAGCTGTTGCGTATTCATAACCTGGTTGGGAAAGAGAGGGTTCAAGTTATGGGAGAACTGAAAAACGAAATATGTTGTAGATCTAAGCAACTTAATTTCCTGCATAGAATCTTGAATTTTTAAAGAGTGACTGCTCCTTTTTGTATATATTATGTGCTACTTGAACATTCTTTTCTTTTACGTCACTTATAAAAAAAGACTTTAACCAGTTACCATTATGTGAGGAAATCCTAGAGATATGCTGTATAGTTAGTTTTGTTGAAAACCAATTTACATTATGCGATTGAATCATATTAAATCTTTTGTTGAACTTCTCTAGGATAAGTTAAGCATAATTTCTACTGCTATATATTGCAATATATGTGTTTCCTCCCATTGTGTTCTTTCTCTCTTAAGTAATTTCATTCTTGTTGGTTAGATGCTATAGAAAGAAATTTCATTGTCAGATTGCTGGCATTGCTAGAGAAGTTACAGTACTAATATTGTTTGATTGATGTACTATATGGCAGGATGCTCTAAACAAATCAAACTTCGAGAGTTATAGTGCAAGGGCACGTGATTCATTAGCATGCTGGGCTCCTGATTGTATTGGATTCAATCTTATTGAGGCAGTTTTGTGCCACATATGTCGAAAAGAACGTCCAGGTGCTGTACTAGTATTTATGACTGGTTGGGAAGATATTAGTTGTTTAAGAGATCAGCTTAAAGCCCATCCTCTCTTGGGAGACCCAAATAGAGTGTTGTTGCTCACTTGTCATGGTTCTATGGCAACCTCTGAGCAGGTAAGACTGCTCATCTCTCCCTACTTTGATGCCTCTTCGTGTTTTGCAGCTTGCAGTTGTTTCCCCTTTTCTTTTGAATGTACTACCGCATATCTCCTTCATTTTCATAATGTTGAAACGCGTATCTATTGTTAGTAGTATCTGTTCTATTGAGGTGTCACCTTTTCAGGCTGACACAAGAGAAGTTGAAGTTGTTCTAATTACAACAGTTACATATGACTCACTTTTTTTCACTTTTTTGTCAATTTTCCCTTCCCTCTTTCCCAAAAACTCAAAAAGAAACTCATTGCCTTCACATTTCCCCCATAATATCAAATGATAACACATTTCAACAGTCTTGATAATTTTTTCGAGCAAAAGTACGGTTCACTTTCTTCATACCATAGCGATAAGTGCTTTCTTTACATCAAGATGTTTTGCGTGCTCTTTCTCTGCTACATTCGTGATAATCATGCCGAGTTAAAGATGGATGTTCAACAATGGGCCAATATATTATTAACTTTTGTCTTGGTCGTGAGTCTGGCTTCATGGATGCTCTGTTGACAATCTGGCTTACTGGGTGATCTATTGAAAAAGTAGTGTGCTACAGCATACTGTTTCATCGTTCACGACGGGAGGCATACATTGACATGGCGATTAGCCCACTTAATATTTTTTGATAAGTCTGGCCCACTCAATTTAGTAGATTTGTTAATTGAAAGTAAAAGTCTCTTTATGTATTGCAGGTATCGCAATCGATCCTCTTGTAGGTTTCTACAATTAAAATTTCTTTTTTCATAAAAAGCTAACAAGGTTTTCAATAACCTCTGAAACCCCCACCCAAAAGAAAAAAGAGCCACCTTCATTCCTGCACTTTAGGTACACATAGAGAGGATTTCTGTTTAAGAAATATAAGGGCGTTATTCTGGAATAGGCCTGCTGCTTTGCACCTCTAGGAGGCTGAGGAAATGTGTCTGTCCCAATCAGCGTGTATACACAGATGATGGTTAAAAAAGATACTACAACAACAACAAAAAACCCAGTATGTTCCCATCAGGTGGGGTATGGGGAGGGTAGTCTGTACGCAGACCTTACCCCTGCCTAACAGGTAGAGAGGCTGTTTCCAATAAAATGATGGTTAAAAAAGAGAGTTGCATTTTCATCTTCCTTGTTTTAGAAGGAAATTCTTCTACTAATTGCAATGGGATATCTATGTTTTACATTTTTACTATCAGTTCAGATGTATTCTTACTAGAAGTGTACTTTCATTGTCCTTGGACATAATGTTTTGACAAACTTAAATTGTAATCTGCAGAAACTCATATTTGAGAAGGCACCTCAGAATGTACGTAAAATAGTACTTGCAACAAACATGGCCGAGGCAAGTATTACTATAAATGATGTAGTCTTTGTAGTGGACTGTGGAAAAGCGAAGGAGACAACTTATGACGCGCTAAATAATACTCCATGTTTATTACCTTCATGGATTTCACAAGCCTCTGCCCGACAAGTAAGTTCCTTGAATAAAAAGCTTCTTTCTTACTCAGCCTAACCCTAAACTTTCCATATGATAATTCTTTTCCTTTTACCTTCTTTTGAAGCAAAATTCTAGATCCGTCTTTAAGTCAAGCACTATAGAATAGTTTTTTTTCCTTATCAGTAACATGAATCAATTATGTTCAATTATGTTCTTAGATGGTACGTAAAAAACATGATAGTAATATTTTGTTTTTGAATTGCTTTTTATGACTTTCTTGGTAGCTTGATATGCTGTTAAAATTTAGTTTTTAGTTTGGTCCCTTGCAGTAAAAAGTGTAGGAACCAAGTTGATCACATGGAATTGTTGCTTACTATGTTGCTCGGACTCTTTTTTGCCGGGTACGTGTCGGATCTGACACGGGCGCGGCTTCATTTTGGAGAGTCCGCGCAACATAGGTTGCTTATTCTGCTACAGTTGGAATAAACTGGATTATGGTGCCTTGCTTTTCTGCTTATTATAAAGAAAAAAAAAAGGTCCTTAGCACTTCAATTTGGTTGGAGTTAATCCGATGGAAAGCAAACTTAATGAGTTCTTTAACTCCTCTTTTCACCGCTCCAGTTATGAATGGAGAGGAGGAGAAATGACATAACTATCCCCGTATTTGAAATGTAACATAAGTTCTTGGTTGGATGAAATTGGTGAACAAAATGGTTTCCTCCGCTCCTCCTTTTGACTTACCAGGTGAAAATCCAGCACAACATATTTCTCCACCCATGAAGACTAATTCCTTCCCCACTTAAGCCAAAGTCGAGCTTTAGCAAAAACCTAAAATGTTAGCAAATACCTAAAGTGTCATAACATGTTAACCGAGTCCGAGGATGAGCTGAACTGTGTACACTCTTTTTTTCTTCTGCTTGTTTTGTAAACCTTTGCACATGTGAGGGAGGCTGTTTCTTAAAATTAAAAAGTCACATACCATCTGAGATCAGTTTGTCTGTGTTTACATCAAATGTTGGTGTTGAAAAGGTGAGATATGCCTTTTCATACACATTATGAGCTACACTGGAATTTGATTATTTGACAAAATACTAGGTGGTGCATCGCCTGGAAGCTAAGTTGCTCGGACTCTTCACTTTCGGTGCCACACCCATGTCGATACGACATGTGTGTTGGTGTGGGTGTGGGATCCGTACCGGATTTGGTCAACTGATTTTGGGTACTTTGACCAAAATCGACGAAGAAATTCGGGACGGATACAATGATTTTTGAAATCAAAATAAATGCTAAGATGAAACTGAAGAAAATGGAACACCGTGTATATAGAAATTTTTGTGTTAGACCTTTCCTTTTATCTCCTTCTCTTCTTGATCAATATTTTTCTCCTTCTCGGAATACCTTGTAAGTTTTCCACATGTCTCATGATTTAGACATTTAGATATTTGAATTATTTTTAGCCGAATCCTGCACCCGCACCGTACCTCGATCCGTACCCCTGAATCTTTAAATTTAGATCATGAAATATCCGACCTCTAGATCCGCACCCATATCGGACACCCGCACCTGAGACCTAGCAACTTAGCCTGGAAGTAACATCTCTTCAATTCATTTTCTCAGTGTTATCTAGAGTCAAAATTTAATGATATGCTGGGTGTTGTGTTTGCTTATGGAACTGTTATATCTCGTGCTTTGCAGAGAAAGGGCAGGGCTGGCCGCGTGCAACCAGGCGAGTGTTACCACTTATATCCACGATGTGTTTATGAAGCTTTTGCTGAATATCAATTACCTGAACTCCTGAGAACTCCTTTGAATTCTCTTTGCTTGCAAATAAAGAGTTTGCAGGTTGGAAGTATTGCTGAATTCCTATCAGCTGCTCTTCAGCCGCCAGAACCATTGGCTGTAAGTGGTTCCTTTCTTTATGCTAATTCCCATGTTTCTTATGCTTTTTTCTGGATCAGTAATACCTTTCATCTTTTTAACAACTAACAAAAATATCTACGCCTCTTGAGGTGTGCATAATTAGGTATATACCGAATTATCGAACCAAAACAGAAAACTTCGCAATTGATATTCGGTATTTCAGTATTTGGTTTAAGTTTTTACAAAATTCGGTATTTACGCAAAAAAAAGAGAAAGAGAAAGAGAAAGAGAACGAGAAAAAGAAAAAGAAGAATGAAAAATCGATACCGTACCAAAATACATACTAACTTACATACACAATGCACATATTTTAGATTATATCAATAGAAAAGGCCTAAGATTTTACATCCTTTATCCTTGTTTTTATTTTAAACCTTTCCCACCTTTATTTTGTTACCTAATTAACTTTCAAGCTTTCCCACCTTTAAGGTTTAGAGATAAGAATCAACAATTTCAATTTTCAAAGTTCAAGCCTTTCTACTTCGGAATGCAGGCAGATGGACCTCTCTCGCTGCACCTGGCAGAAATCGTTCCATTCACTCTCATACATGATCACGCAAACCTTTCCTCTCTGGAAAATGGAAAGTTACAAAAGGCACTTTCTTTGATTTAGTGTTTTGTCCAAGATTTCGTTTACCTCTTAAAGACAAAATAAAGTTACCATTCTTTATCCAAGCCAGAAACAAAGTTACCGAATCAAATAAACCGAAGTCGGAAGGAGAAAAGCCGAACCATACCGAATTTAATTAGGTATGGTATTGATATAGCATTCTAAGAAATCGAATACCAAATACCGAATCTAAATGCCTAAAAACTATACCCAACCGACCGACGAACACTTCTAATAATGCGTCGATCCAGTTGGGTTTGGCATATTGGGATCTAATTCCTCAATATCCATTCCACTTCATCTTATTCTGGTTCATTTCAGTACTAAGTTTCTAAAGCTCACACTTATTCCTATATTGACAACTTCTAAGTTTGAATGTAATTATCATGGGGTACGTTGCTGATAGCTCAGTCATTTCTAATATTTTGTACTCCCTCCGTTTCGATTTAAACGACACACTTTTCTTATTAGTCCGTTCCAAAAAGAATGACACATTTCTATATTTAGAAACAATTTAACTTTGAACTTATTTTGCCCACTTTACCCTTAATGAGAAACTTTTATAGCCACACAAATATCATGACCTCGAAGGGGAGCCTTGGCGTAACTGGTAAAGTTGCTGCCATGTGATCAGGAGGTCACAGGTTCGAGCCGTGGAAACAGTCTCTTGCAGAAATGCAGGGTAAGGCTGCGTACGATAGACCCTTGTGGTCCGACCCTTCCCCGGATCCTGTGCATAGCGGGAGCTTAATTCACCGGCCTGCTCTTTTTTAAATATCATGACCTCACAAAGCTTTTGCCCCCTTAATCTTTTAGAACCACATGTTTCAAGAGTTTTTTTTCTTCGTTGTGCCAAGTCAAACTAAATCATTTAATTGAAACGGAGGGAGTACTTTGCTCGCAATTTATAAAATTTTAGTCCAGTATCTCAATCTTCTATTTTTAGTTTGTTAGGGAAAATGTAATTTTTTTATCTTATAGTTTTGTGGAAAATTGTTTTTGCTCCTGGTTGAAGTATTATTTGTGGAAAAGCACCAGACGGAGGTTTTGATTCTTCCTAGTTTGAGTAACCCTGATTTTGGAATTGTCTGTTGTCTATGTGGATGAGTATTGCTTTAGGATGACCAAGTAGACTATCTATGACATGACCTATGATGGCTCTGATTTCATCGTCATTTTGACTAGTTTTACGCTGGTTGTCGGCCTACCCAAACCCTTCTCCTTGGGACCGTCCATAAGCATTTTCAAGTGATCCAAAAGAAAAGAAGGATGAAAGCAAAGAATGATGGGTGTATTTTCATTGTATTTAAAGATAGAAATGCAAATAGCGGGATGGTACTGAAATTCCATCCCAGATGTATATTTATTTGGCTTGAAATAGAAGATGGATATTCTTTTTGCTTTTCTTCTTAGAGCCTGTTTGACCAAGCTACCAAAAGTTGTTTATTTTGATAAGTACTTTTGCTAAAATGTTTTTTCAAAAGAGTACTGTTAAAGAGTAGCAATTTGTGTTTGACCAATCTCTTTGAGAAGTGCTTTTTACGATATTAGACAAGCAATTCTTGTTTGACCAATCTTTACAAAAAGTACTTTTGAATATCAAATTACGGAAAAGAACAGTATCAAGGTTCAGTTTGCAATTAGTATTATTTAGAAGAGAGAAATGAATTTAGATATTTATTATGAGAGAATTTAATTAAGTTTTTATTTTTATTTAAATAAAATATGAAACATAAATTGAAATTATATTTTAAAGATTATTCAATATAAATGTAGTTATACAAAAACAGTAATATTATCGATCTGGTATACTGCAAAAGAAACAAAAAAATCATGCCTTGTGAAAAAAGTGAGTAAATATGGTGATTAGCTTTAGTTATTTCAAAGAAGAATAGGAGTTTAAATTTTAAAAGAGGAATAGGAGAGGATGAATAGAAGAAATAACTTTACAATTAAAAATGAACAAGGAAGAAACAACAGGAAAAGAAGATCTATTTATGTAAGAGAGACTATTCCAAAGAAGAGTAGGAGAAGGAAAATAATATGGTAGAAATAAAAAATGAAAATGAAAAGGTTAAATTAATGAGGGATAATTTTAAAAATATAAATTAGCAGTAAGAATATTTTGTCTTGAAAATTTAATTTGTGCTTCTGCTTCTTGGAAGAAGCTAGAATTTGTAGCTTCTTCCCATAAGCAAAAAAACTGATTCTGCTTTCGCTTAGAAGCACTTCTCCGTCTTGGCCGAACACCTCAAATTTCAAAAAAGTGTTTTTTGGGGGGAGAGTGCTTTTGGCCTTCAAAAGTTTGGTTAAACAAGCTATTAAGCTTCTTATTAGCACTCTGTTGTAGCTATCCTTCTCTTCTGTTGGATTAAAATAACTTTAGACGGTGTTTGGATAGTTTTAAGCATTTTTTTTTACTTATTTTGGTCTTTTGGTAACATCAAAAATGTTTGTGACCAAAGTGCTTTTAAGCCAAAATAACTCAGAAGCCATAAGTTGGGCACCTCGAATTATGATTTTTTAGCTTAAAAGCTCTTTGGCTTTGACCGAGTATATTACTTTGTTATGAACTTATGCTTTAAAATTTTCATATAACGATAAAAGACCCTTCATTGCATCAAAACTCCCTAACTTCGCTCTCGTTTCTTTTTCCTTATTATGTGCCGCTGCTTTCCATCTCTGCCTCTACAGTCTCGTTTCTTTTTCTTTTAGTCTTAGCAATTGAAGAGCATTTCAATTCATTTTAGCAGGAAATTGTGCTCAATCAACTACTTTTTTTGAAGCTTCTAACACTTCTATCCGGACACGTAACTGCTTAATTATGAAAATAGTTCCAACACTTAAAAAGTGTTTTTTAGCACATGATGCTTAAAACTACTTTTATTCAGCTAAGCCTAGCCGACTCCAACTTGTTTGGGATTGAGGCGTAGTTCTTTTATGCTTTCATTCAGCTAAGCTTAACGAGATTTGAGATTGATATAGGCATTAAGTTGACGGCACATGGGAGAAAAGGGAAGAAGCTTTGGACTCAAATCTTAAGTTTCTTGAAACACATAACAACATGTTTCATTAAATGTAACTTGAAGAGTTTGTTAGACTTTTAGAAGTTCTCTATCATCCAATATTCAACAAGTTATATAACTATGAGTTGCTGAATTTGCTTTCGTACTTTTGGTTCACGGATAAATTTTTTAATGAGCAGGCGTGAATGTTGATTAATTTTAACATGCGAATCATATTGAACGTTGAATGTGGGACTTGAACTTGATTTTCTCTGAACATGGTCTTGTGGGGATTGGACCTTAATAGGCTAACACGTTCATATGATGCTATACACATGCCATCTAACTTTAGAGGGTTGCTATCTTAGTAGTAAAATATAACGAAAGATTTAGGTCAATTAAATAAACTAGTCAATTTCTGGTCACTAAAAAGTGAACTTCCTTCCTTCGACAGTCGGAAAGTCTCTTAGGCGGTCTGAGGATACCAAACCTATTCGTAATAATTTGAGTTTATTCATTCTGTCTTTCTTTATGAATTTTTATAATCTATGGATAAAATAAATACGCTAAAAACCAATATGAATATTATAAAAACAATAAAAAAATTGTTACGTTTCCACCTCAAAGTGAAATATAGTATTTAGTTCTTTCTTTTATTTAATGCCTATTGATGTTCCAAAAGTTCCTTTCCTAAGTCTTGGAGAGGAAGATGCATCTTGGGTTGACGTATAGTGCGGCTTGTCAGATATATAATGTAGGTGCAAATTCTCCCAATTTGTGGCTTACCATACTATCCGTTATATAAATAGGCAAATACTCTTTTTCATTATGGATAGCAATAGTATGACCGTTCATTGTGGGTATAATGGTAGATGCACGGGACCAAGTTACTATTATTTCTTTTTCTGCTTTTGTGTTAAGCTTATCAATTTTTTAAATAAATTTTCCACCTATCATTGAAGTTTCTATTTCCATGTATTGCAGGTGCAAAATGCTATTCAGTTTTTGAAGATGATTGGTGCATTAGATGAAAATGAGTATCTTACACATCTAGGTATGTGTTCTTTGAGGCGTGAAGAGAGTGATATGCTTCATGAAAATGTTAAGTTCTTCTATATATATATATAGCGAAGAAAGCACAGGAGAAAAATATATCATTGATATTTCTATTAACTGTTTTACAGTAGCCCATTTTACATACACAATACATATTCTACTCCTATTCCATGTGGGACTAGGGTTATTTACGTAAGTATATACTCAAACACTCTCCTTCAAGCTATTGCCTACAAATCATATGTACCGAGCTTGTTACAAACTTTGTAGCAATATCTCCTGAGAATATCTTTTATTTGACGAAATGACAATCGATCTCAATATGTTTAGTTCTCTCATGGAACTCCGGATTTGATGCAATATGTAGGGCAACTTGATTATCACACACAAGTTCCATCTAGCTGATCTCACCAAATTTCAAAGTCCTTGAGCAACTGGTTGATCCAAACTAGCTCACTTGTTGCCATAGCCATTGCTCGATATTTTGCTTCTGCACTAGTTCGAGCAAACACATTCTGTTTCTTGCTCTTCCACAATACCAAATTACAACAACAACAACCCAGTATAATCCCACAAGTGGGGTCGGGGGGTAGTGTGTACGCAGACCTTACCCCTACCCTAAGGTAGAGAGACTGTTTCCAATAGACCCTCGGCATCCTTCCCTCCAAGAACTCCCACCTTGCTCTTGGGATGACTCGAACTCACAACCTCTTGGTTGGAAGTGGAGGGTGCTTACCATCAGAGCAACCCACCTTGTCAAATTACCTCGTACTAAAACACAATATCCAGGCGTAGAAAGTCTGTCAGAAGGTGATCCTGCTCAATCAACATTTGAGTGTCCAACGATCTGCTTATGGAATCCTTTGCCTGGAGCTGGTTTTAATTTTATATACCGAAGAATGCGGACAACTGCATACCGATGACTATCACATGGAGAATCCATAAATGTCAGTCATTGTGAGGTAATTCATTTTACCAACCAACCATCTATATCTTGCAGGATCGCTAAGCGGCTCCACCTGTCCTGGCAAGAACTTTTAGAATTCGGATCCATAGGTGTGTCAACAGGTCTAAAACTGTCATTCATGTCTCCTCAAGAATGTCCAAGGCATATTTTCATTGTGAGATCACGATAACTGAGCTAGACTGAGCGAAATTTGCCCATATCCTTAGTCTGAAAGTTCTAAAAGAGATGTTGCTTCAGCTTAGTGATACCATCCTGATCATTATCGGTAATAACAATATCGTTAACATAAACCACCAGAAAGATATAGAGATTTGAAAAAATGCCGATAAAACATAGAGTAATCAGCTTCATTATGAGTCATGCCAAACTCCTGAATAACTATAATGAACTTACCAAACCAAGCTCGAGCAGACTGCTTTAGACCATAGAGTGACCGGCGCAACCGACATACAAGGCCACTAGACTCCCCCTTAGCAACAAAATCAGGTGGTTACAACAACAAAAAACCCAGTTTGATCCCAACATTTTGGGATCCCAGTTTGATCCCAAAATCAGGTGGTTGCTCCATATAAGCTTCATCCTCAAGGTCACTGTGAAGAAAATCATTCATATCCAACTGATGGAGATGCCAATAGCGAACAACAACCATGGATATTTAAGGCGGACTGATGCTATTTTAGCCACGAGAGATAAAATATCACGGTAATCGAGCCCAAATATCTGAGTACACCCTTTGGCAACAAAATGAGCCTTAAGTCGATCAACCTGGCTATCTATGGGAACAAGCTCCCAAATACCACTCGTATGTAACACATAAATCTCGTCAATCATAGTCTATCGCATCCTGGATGAGATAATGCTTCACCTGTAGGCTAAGTTGCTCGGACTCGGGTGTGGGTATCCGATACGGGGACGAATCCGAGTATTGGATTCGACAAAATCTAAATTTTAAGATTCGGGGTTGCGGATCCGGATATGGATACGGGTGCGGGGATTCGGCTAATACAAAATAGAGCTATAAAATATTGTAAATGCTGATTAAGCAGTCAAGACACAGGGTGAATAATTGGCCATGGAAGATTATATGGAAGACAAAAGCTCCAGCCAAGGTGGCATGCTTTGGTTGGATAGCAACTTGGGAAGCATGTTTGACACAAGACAATTTGCAAAAAAGAGGATTTAATCTTAGTAATAGATGCTATTTGTGTGAAGGAGATCAAGAATCAGTGAATCATATTCTGCTTCATTGTAGAATTGCTAGACAATGCTGGGATTTATTCTTAAACATCTGTGGAATCTCCTGGGTAATGCCACCGACAGTTAGGAGCTTGTTGGAAGAGTGGCATAGTCAAAGAGTACCTAGAAGACTGAAAAATATTGTAAATTTTGAGAGATATTATGTGAAAAACTTACATGAATATTGTACAACACAATCTTTCATTCTCCAAGATGGACATTATTCTTCCATTGTTCTAAATCTGTTTTATTTTTTATTTTGAGAAATCAAAATCTCGATTTTTCTCCCAAATTTGTCGATGGACTCTGGTCAAAGTGTCTGTAGTCAGTTGACCGAATCCGAGACGTATCCCGTCCCGGTATCGGTATCCGTCCTGTATCCAAACGGGGACGACACCAAAATCGAAGAGTCCGCGCAACTTAGCTTGTAGACTTAGGAATGGAAACAGAGGACAAGGATGATACAAACGCATAATAGGGTGATGACAGACGATGTTAACTTAAACCGACATAATTGGGATTCGGATTAAGTGTGGACCATATATCTTTCCGAAGTGCAATCGGTGGACCAGTAGGAGACAAGTGTGCAGTAGGAGCAGGGTCAGGTGTAGGACATGAATCGGTTGAGCCTGATACCGGGCGCAGACGACGACGACAAGTCAAGAGTGGTGTTCTTGTGGGTGGGGAGGAGGAGCAACACTAGATTCCTTAACAATTGGTATAGGTAGAACTTCTATGGCTGAGGGTGTGGGAGGAACAACTACTCAAGAGTCGGTATAGGTAAGACCTCATATATATCAAGGTGGTCAGAAGAGGTGAAGTAAGGTTTAGACTTAAAAAATATGACATCAACTGACATAAGGTATCTGACATAAGGTACCTACAAAGATCAGGTGAGTAGCAACAATATCCCTTTTGAACACCAGAATAACCAAGGAAGACACACTTAAGAGTACGGGGAGCTAATCTATCTTTCACAGGGGCTAAGTTATGAATGAAACATGTGCTTCCAAAACCACGAGGGGGAAGAGAGTATAAGGGTGACCGAGGAAACAATACTGAATGTGAGACTTGATTCTGGATGGGAGATGAAGGCATCCGATTAATCAAGTAACAAAAGAACATCATCGTCCAACAAACGCAGCGGAACATGGGACTGAATGAGAAGTGTGCGAGCATTCTCACTGAGGTCGTATTATTTCTCTCTGCAACGCTTTTGCTGAGGGGTATAAGGACAAGATCGATGAATAATTCCTTGAGAAGTCATAAACTGTTGAAACTGAGAGGATAAATATTCTAAGGCATTATCATTGCAAAAATTGCGAATAGAAACACCAAATTGATTTTTATTTAAGCACAAAAACTCTGGAATATAGAAAACAATTCAGAACGATCTTTTATTTAGAAAAGGCAAATACACCTTGAATAATCATCAATGAAACTAAAAATATAACGAAATTCTAAGGTTGAAATAACTCTAGTAGGACCACATATATCAGAATGAACTAAGAGAAAACAGACTCTGCACGACTCTCAACACTACGCGTAAAGGTGGCTCAGGTATGTTTCCCAAGGTGGCACGACTCAGAATCTAATATAGACAAACTAGGCACCATCTTCTGAAGTTGTGATAAACTTGGATGTCCTAAACGTCTGTGAATTAGGTCTGGAGGAGCTGTAACTGGACATGATGTGGAGGGATTGAGTGAGTTAAGGTAGTAAAGGCCTTGTGATTCACGCCCTATGCTAATCGTATGTCCCGTACTGCGGTCCTGCATAATAAAAGAATCATCAATAAAATATACCACAATGGAGGACACGAGTCAAACGACTAATAGATGCAAGACTAAATGGGCAGTCAGGGACATAAAGAACGGAATTTAGAGTGACAAAAGATAAGGATTAGCTTGTCGAACTCCTTTTGCTCTAGTTTGGAGTTCGTTGGCTAAAGTAATAGTGGGAAAAGATTGTGAATACACAATATTCGACAAAAATGATTTATTACCAAAGGTATGATTAGAAGTGCTCGAGTCCATGACTCACCGTCCAAGAATACTAGACTGCGGAACACAAGCAAAAGAATTACCAGCAACAAAAGTTAGTTTAAGCAATCGAGGCTACTTGTGGAGATGTCACCTTACTTGCCCGATACTAAAGGAATTCATTATATTCCCTTTCAGATAAAGAAATCCTTGGTTACCTCTAATCTCGGACTGAGCAACATGAGCATTTCTGGGTGGTCGACCATGTAAAGAATAACATACTTCACGAGTGTATCCAAGTTTATTACAATAAGAACACTTGGGCCTAGATCTTCCATAATGACCTCCTCTTTGTCGATTCTATATTGGTTGAGATGTAAGATTTTTCATAGTCTGGGATGTGAGAACAAAGTAGTCAACTGTCTATGTGACCGCGTGTTGCAGCAAGGCGAAGTAATTGAGAGAATAATTCATCAGCTGTAGGGATAGTCAGACTAGCCAAAATCTGGTCGCATACTGAATCAAAGTCATTAGGAAGTCCAGCGAGTGTAAGAATTTTAAACATCTTCTATTGTTGCTTTGTTGCTTTTCAACACTAGCAAAAACTGGTATCAACTTCTCAAATTGCTCCCTGAGTGCTTGTACTTGTCCTAAGTAAGTAGACATATCCAATTTCCGTTTCTTTAAATTTGTCATCCGAATATTACATCATAGAAACGAGATATGTCGTTAGTGTATAAAGTGCGAGCCTTTTTGTCTGGAATGGACGGAACAAGGGCATCAACTTGGAGTCAATAGATGACTACATAACTGGGCATCAATCTTTTCCTAAAGTGCTTTGGCCTTTTTTATCTCCATCACTAGCCATTTTGGTTACACGTTGTCCTTTGCACCACAACTCAACTGAGGAAGCCCAAACTAAATAGTTTGAACTTCCCAGTAAGGGTTCCAAAGTAATCTTAACATGTCAGTTTCCACCTCCCACGTTTTTGGAACTAAAAGACATCAAATTCAAGGGACATGGTTGGATTGAATAGAGTTCCAAGCAAAGAAAGTAGTAAATAACTTCACCAATCTGTTCAAGGGCTCAAACAGTATCAATTTCTGTGAGAAAAAGATTTGGGCAGAATTTCAAACAGTAACCGTTCGCCGGAAAAAGGTGACTGAAAGTGGCCAGAAAATTGGAATGTGATTGCAATAAAAAGAAAATAGTATGATAGGCTCGGAATTACTAGACTACCAAATTGTCCGGAAGGAACTTCTGTCGGCGGCTCGTGAGGGCGCGTTCTACCGGAGAAATTTTTACGGGTTGGTCGCAAGAAGCTGATCTACTTGATGGTGTTGGCTTTTGCAGTTTGCACAACACCGGCGAATATGAACTTTCTCGCAGACAGACCTGCGGTCACCGAATTTTTTTCCGGTTAACTGATTTCTTCTTTCCGGAATCATTGGTAGGTTTTTTTTGCACAATGAAGAATCTCTCGCGATTGCACTGATACCATGTGAGAAAGTACGGGAGAAAATATATTATTGATATTTCTATTAACTGTTTTACAATAGCCCTATTTATAACTATACACAATACATATTGTACTCCTATTCCATGTTTGACTAGGGTTATTTACATAATTATATATTCTAATATATATATATATAGATATATATTGTGTGTGTGTGTGTGTTTATGACTTTTATTCTGAGGTTTATGAGTTATATCTTCACCATTTCTTCACAACCAGGAAAGTTTTTAGCAATTCTCCCGGTGGATCCCAAGCTTGGGAAAATGCTCATTATGGGTGCTATTTTCCGTTGCTTCGATCCTGTTTTGACTATAGTGGCTGGTCTTAGTGTGCGGGATCCTTTTCTATTGCCTCAAGACAAAAAGGATGTAAGTAGAAAGCAATTGCGCCATTAGCCTCCCCCATCCCCATTTTATATTCATTTACTACTAGTTGGTATTATTCTGCTCTCAATTTGTTATTCATTCACGCTTTTCTTTAGTTTCATGTCCTTAAGTTTTCCCCCACTTCAAGATTGTGCACCCTGCTTCTTTCTTATGTTTTCTCAATGATTAGTTATTCCACTTTGCTATTTACATCTTGACGTAAATAACCCAAAGTAGTAAGAGGGAGCTATATTGAAAGAAGAATATTATAAATGATTTAACTTTTGTCACTTGAAATGTATTTTGGGAGAAGTTAAGAGTTTTAGTTTGTAGGAGTTCTATTTTATAATATTCCAGGATGTATTCCTTATTAAGCAGTTTGACATTGATCTGGCTTTCCCAGACGAACACAAAATATTTGAAGTGAGAAGGAATAATAAAACAGATGGAAAATGCATTTACTTATGCCTGAGAATGGAGGGTTTATTTGTAAAGATGGTGTCACATAAGTGAGGTGGGGACCAAGGTGGGAGCTTTTTTTTCTAAAGGTCATCTCCCTTATTCATTGAAAAAACAATGGAAACTGGAATGTTTTTCGAGTCTACTGATGTGGCTTTCCTAGAAGAACACAAAATATTTTAATTTTAAAGTAAGAAGGAATATGAAGACAGATGGAAAATGCATGTACTTATGCCTGAGAATGAAGGGTTTATTGGTAATAGATAGTGTCACATAGGTGAGGTGGGCACCAAGGTGGGAACTTTTCTTTTTTAAAAGGGCATCTCCCTTGTTCATTGAGGAAAACAATGGAAATTAGATTGTCTTTTTATGTTATAAAGTAATGAGATTTTATTAAAGAAGTGCAAAAAACACCCATATACAAGTGGTATACAAAAAAGTAAAAAACCTTACAAAAAGATATGATTCTCTACGAATGACACTCAATCTTCTATTCGTATAGGAAGCTCTTGAGTCTTGGGTGCACTACAAAGAAATAAGGCATAAAAGGCTAACCTAAACATTTCCTTTGAAAAAGAAAGGTATAAGAGGCTATTCCTCAAGTGTACAAACTTATTCTCTACTTCTCCAAGAGCTCCTCTATTTCTCTCGCTTCCACATAAGTGCTAGTGGAGCAACATCCCACGCCATGCGTCTTCTCTTTCGCCTTCTAAAGGACCAGCTGAATATTGCTTCTTTAACAGTGCCTGACATCACCAACTGAAGTTCAGACTATCTCAAAATTTTCCACCACAAGGGAGATGCTAACTCTCGATGTAAAAGGAGGTGATCCACACCTTCATCCTGGTTTCTGCATAGTAGAGACCAACTGATATATGTAATTGTCCTTTTCCTCAAAGTCTTAGCGGTCAAGATCAACCCTCTCGAACTAGCCAAATGCAACAATATACCTTTCTCGGAACCCTAGGAATCCATATTGAGAGATATGGAAGCATGTTCTCTTCCCTTTCCAAGAGCTTGTCACAATAGGACTTAACAAAGAACACACCATTACTCCTTGCCTCCATACATCGTGACTATCCTGCGTAGTTCTTTGTTTCATGAAGCTACTCAACCAAACTTTGGAATTCTACAACCTCCCAATATTGCAAGTTCCTCCTAAACCTCAAATGATAATGAACTTCTCCACTTTGTAGCCTCGATATTCGTTGGGTTGGAATCTCCTTTTGGCATGCATTCCTAGACATGTTTGGAAATGTTATTCTCGAAGGGGCTGTTTGGTTGGAGGGAATAAGTGGATTATCTCGATATAAATTTTGGGATTAAATTTATCTTATGTTTTGGTTGGAGGGAATGACGGTTTGTTCACCGTAAAGTCCTTTTACCAAAGTATGTTGGTGAGAGAGGATGCCTCTTTTCCATACTCCTCGATCTGGATTCCTAAGGCACCTACGAAGGTGTGCTTTTTTGCATGGCGAGGGGGTGATTTTGACTGTTGAGAATCTGCGAAAGAGCGGAATTACACTTGTTAGTTGGTTCTACATGTGTAAAAGCTCAGGGGAAAAAGTTGATCATCTTTTGTTGCATTGCCCTGTGTCCTCGGCTTTGTGGAGGGAAATTCTGAACCTTTTTGGTGTAATGGGTGATGCCAAGCACTGTAAAGGAAATGTTATATAGCTGGGCCGGTTTCCGTAGAAGAAGAAAGCTAAAGGCGTGGAAGTACGCGCCGTTAGCTCTCATGTGGACAGTTTGGGGGAAGAGAAATAAGAGAGCTTTTGAGGGGATTGAGTCTACTTTTTCACATCTAATAGTCTTTTATCTTTGATCGCTTTTTGGTGCACTCATGTAGCCCCCATTTGTATAGAAGATTGGGCGTCTTTTGTAGAGAATCATGTTCTGATGTAAATTCTCTACTTTTTGGTATACTTCTTGTATACGGGAGTTCTCTCCCTTTTGATTAATACAATTTACCTTGTCAAAAAAAAAATGTTTGGTTGAGGGTATTAGCTAAAATCAGGATAATGTTTATACCATAATCATGGGATTATCTGTCCCATGTAGAAGATGGAATAGATAATCTTGGTTGTAATCCCATGATCATCATCCTAACCAGGATAAGCTGGTTTTGAACCAAACCACCCCAAAGTATTCACCACTTATGTTCCCAAAAAACTAACCTTGCTCATCACCCACCTTGAACGGCACATTCTAGCTGAATTCTTCCCGGTCCTCCAAATATTCCTCCATAAGCAATCACTTCTATCCAAGAGTACTCTCCTCTACCTCAAAGTGTAACATTTTTATTCTCCAACCCCCTTCCAAAACCCTATATTCTCTGCGATTACTTCTCTCCAAGAGTACTCTCCTTTTCTCAAATCTCCAGTCATTTTACAAGCAATGCTTTGTTAGAGAACTTTAGATCTTTAACCCCAAGTGCACCCCAGTGCTTTGGTGTCGTAATTGCTTCCAATTTACCGAGTGAAACTTCGTTGTCCCGTTTGTTGAGTCGCTTAGAAAAATCACTTTGAAGTTTTTCCAACTTCCTCTTTAGACTAACTGGAGCTTGTAACAACATCAAATATGTGAGAATGCTCGATAACACACTCTTAATCAACACTTCCTTTTTCTCTTTAAGACAAAAATCTCTTTCGCCAACCTGCCGGCCTCTTTTTAAGCTCTCTATATCACTGGATTTCAAGTAGCTGGTGGGTCCCTATAAGATGCACCTAATGATAAACGAAGATAGGTACTAGGAAGTTTCCCAACCTTGCAATTAAACACATTTACCAACATCTCAATGTTCTCCACCTCATCTGTGGGGATAAGCTCGCATTTTCTTAGATTAATCTTTAGGTCTAATATCATATGGAGCCATGTTAGCACTCCCAAGTATACCAACTGAGTTCTCGTAACAGCACAAAACATTAACCCATCTTGCTAATTCCTCCATCTTGCTCCAAAACCCATCTTTATCGTGAGGAAGTCAAGAAAACCCCAATTAACGTGATCGTAGGACTTCTCAAGATCTAGTTTGCACAAAATACTTGGTTCTTCTTATTTTCTTCTAGAATCCACCACTTCATTTGCCACCAATGTTGCATCAAGCATTTGTCTACTTTTCACAAAAGCATTTTGCGAAGTAGATACAATTTCATCCTAGATCTTCTTTAGTCCATAGAAAAGGACTTTATATATAATCTTATAGATGCTACCCACTAGACTAATCGGTTTATAATCCTTGATGCTCGTAACACCTTCCCTTCTCCGAACAATGGTAATGAAAAGGGTTGAGAGTCTTTTCAAATTCTCCTGTCTCCTTAAAAGCTGAAATGGCCTCCATCATCTTGTATATTGACACTATTGGAAGAATGCCAAGTAAATATATCTTGGTTCCAGAGTTTTATCCCCTAATTCAAAACTCAACCAACAGCCTTCAGAAGGACCTCTGCCCCAATGTTAATTAGTTTATGGTATTTGGTCTTACTTCTGAATAATAGTCTTGAAGGTAAACACTTAAAAAAAGATGGGGTACATATATAAATAAACTATTATATTCAAATTTTGGTACCAGTTTCAAGAATATTCAAATTTTGAATATTAGTTTGTTTCATTCTTTCTCTAAATTTCCTGAAATGCTAATTAGTTTATAGTATTTGGTCTTGAGATATTTGAACAACACTAACTTGGCACTATTCCCATCTGAGTCATCTTCTCATTATCAACTATACGTATAGCCTCGGCAGCTAGAGCAGTATAACACTGTACAAGATAATGCTTTGTTTGCTTTACTAAATCGTGTCCACCAATATTGATACACTCCTATCTTGCAGTTAGCGGGGACTGCAAAGTCTAGATTCTCAGCAAAAGACTATAGTGACCATATGGCGCTTGTCCGTGCATATGAAGGATGGAAAGATGCTGAAAGGGAAGGTTCTGCCTACGAATACTGCTGGAGGAATTTCCTCTCTGCCCAGACTCTTCAAGCTATCCATTCTCTTAGAAAGCAATTTATCTTCATATTGAAAGATGCTGGATTGCTTGATGCTGATACTGCAACTAACAATAAACTAAGTTACAATCAGTCTTTGGTTCGTGCAGTCATATGTTCTGGCTTGTATCCTGGAATTGCATCGGTGGTGGTATGTAATGGTTCTACAGTTCTGATCTGGTTTCGCGAATTCATCCAAGTCCAACTGTATATATGTACTTATAGAAATCATGTGCATGTGCAGCACAGAGAGACATCAATGTCCTTCAAGACTATGGATGATGGACAAGTCTTGCTTTATGCTGTAAGTTCAATGGACAATTCTTTTGAAGTTATTTGTTTAGATTAGGAAGTTAACACAATTGTTTTTGTTTCTGCTCTTTCTATTTTTGCTGGTGCCATTTGATCTATGTGGTGTTCAGTGTTGTCAAAGGTGCGCTTAAAGCGCGCTTAAGCCCTGAAGCGAAACACGTTGAGCTGCTTTGTGGGCGCTTTAGTGTCGCATCAAGGTTCTAAGGCATACTTTTGTTTGCCAATGAATATAATCCTGAAAAGGCGACATTGAAAAGGCAGGGGCCGCACCTGCGGAAAAGAATCCGCTCCTGCGGAGCCGCCCTTGCGGCGCCTGGGTCGCACCTGCGAGAAGGGTCTCACCTGCGAGGCTGGGACCGCAGGGGCGGTCCCGCACCTGCGGCTGGGCAACCGCACCTGCGGTCACACCAGCTGCTGTGCACCAGCAGTGGTTTCTGCTGGTTTTTGGCCTCGTGCGGGGTCCGGGAGGCACCTGGGCCCACCCGAGCCCCCGTCCAAATATACCAACAAGTCCTAAATCACTAAGCGGACTCGCTCGAACTTTCGGAACACGAAAAACTACAGCGGGACTCGAAATCAAACCCCAAAACTTGTTTAATCAAATCTTAAGAACTTTAAAATTCTAGAATTCACTTCCATACGTCGAACCGGCCTAAACTGCTCGGAATGACTTCAAACTTTTGCAGATAAGTTATAAATGACACCACAGAACTATTCCCGGTCTCGGAATCTCATTCGGACCTCGGGAACATAACACCACTTTCCAAGCCACACTTCAAATTCTTTAAAACCTCAAAGTCTCATTTTTGATCCGAAACCACTCAATTCACGCCCGTTTTACCCCACATTCCACAGATAGACAAATAGTATATAATAAACCTGTTCCGGGCTCCGGAACCACAATACGGACCCGGTAACACGGTTTTCACATAATTATTCATTTTCAAGATCCTTTATTATTTTCGGAAAATAATTTTCTTTAAAAATTCATTTCTCGGGCTTGGGACCTCGGAATTTGATTCTGGGCACATGCCCAAGTCCCATATTTTCCTACGCACCCTCCGGGACCGTCGAATCACGGGTCCGGGTCCGTTTACCAGAAATGTTGACCAAAGTCAACTATATTCATTTATTAATTATCAAAACTCATTTTTATCAAATTTTCACATAATAGCTTCCCGGCTACACGCCCGGGCTGCGCACGCATATCGAGGTGAGACTAACGGAGGCTCTCAGAGCCTCGGAACACAGATATAGCTTAAATTACGTAAGATGACCTTTTGGGTCATTACATCAACAACTGTGGTAAGACCAGTGTTCTTAAGAATGATTGGGCTTAATGACGCACAAATCAGTAGAATCACTTTAGTGGGGGGTAACAAAAGCTGGAATTCTTCCTGCTGAAAACAAGGGACCTCCTTGTCATCCTAGGAGTTAGCAGAAGTATGAAAGAGTCCCCTCTCTGTATTTATGGCCTTAGAATAGTGTATCGACTTGACGGACAAGAGCAGCCATTATCATTGACGAAAAGGAAAGCTTGGAAACGGATCAAACGTATTAAGTATGCTACAAAAAAAATTTCTATCGGCCCTTTTTTTGGCAGAAGAAACCTCAAAAATTAAGTATCTTTCTTCCTCCTTTACATTCTCAATTGTGAGAATTGCACTCCTTGCTGCAGCCTTGCAAACACCGCTTGCTTTGAGGAACATTGCTCCAGAACTGGAATTCAGAGCAAGTTCTACAGGCCTATGAAAGTCTCTAGAGTTATCTTTATACCAGAGTAGTCTCATTCATTCTGTTGAATTTTCAACATCCTTTGGACATTGTAGATGTTACAGTTATAATGATTATCTGCGTAAGCCCATTCTCTGTATTATAGAGTCTGTTGAACAATTGTCGTTAGGAATTGATGAAATGAATAAAAGGGTTCATACTGCTTTATGTTGTGTCCAAGAAGGAAGGAGTGTTACAAAGAAAGTCTTGTTCAACTTATCTTTAGTTCGTAACTGTTGCCAATTCAGGAAATTCTTCTTTTCAACCCTTCCAATTTTTGTAAGCGGAGATCTAACTATGCCATTTAATTTACAAATTCATTGCCTAAACGTGATATTTACACAACAGTTTCTTTGGACATCCCTTTCCAGTTAGGAAGGTGAACCTGCACTTCAGCAGTTAAATAGTTGTTTAGTTACAAACGTTTACTTCAATTGCTATATTTCTTTCATATTGCTGAAGTTGTTTGAACATCTAAATGATGTGTCTTCAGAATTCAGTCAATGCTCGTTATCAAACGATTCCATACCCTTGGTTGGTGTTTGGTGAAAAAGTGAAGGTCAATACAGTCTTCATACGAGATTCTACTGGAGTGTCTGATTCGATTGTGATCCTATTTGGTAGTACTCTTGACAGCAGAGATACGGTAACTTCTTCTCTGCCTAGATGCTTACAGATTCATACATGGAAGCTGTCAACTGGCTGGGGATTTCTACATTTTGTGATTACATTTTTTTTTTCAGGCTGGGCATTTAAAGATGTTGGGTGGATACATAGAGTTCTTCATGGATCCTACTCTAGCAGATTGCTACATAAAGCTCAAAGAGGAGCTTGAAATACTTTTACAAAAGAAGGTAATTTTCCAGGATCTCATTGCTTCTTCGATGCTTCTATACCTAGTTATGAATCCTTTTATTTCTGGCTAGAAAGACAGCAGGCACACTAAACTACTTTAAGCATGGTATCTCAGTAAACTCCTGAGAATGCACGGGAAAAAAATATGTTATTGATCTGTTCAATTATAATATAATGAGCACTATTTATACAATACATATCCTACTTCTATTCTACGAGGGACTAGGACTAATTACATATTATTTACGTAACTATCTAATACTCCTCAATTCGGTGCATACAAATCATATGTACCGAGTTTGTTACATATGTAACTAATATGAGGACCAGTGAGGGACTTCGTGAAAATTTCTGCAAGCTAATCATTTGACTTCACAAACTTCGTAGCAATATCTCCTGAGAGTATTTTTGCTCCGACGAAGAGACAACCAATCTCAGTTGTTTTCTCATGGAACACCGGATTTGATGCAATATGAAGGCAAACTTGATTATCACACAAGTTCCATTTTGCTGATCTCACCAAATTTTAACATTTTGAGCAACTGTTTGATCCAAACTAGCTCACATGTTGCCATAGCCATTGCTTGATATTCTTCTTCTACGCTAGACCGAGCAACCACATTTTGTTTCTTGCTCTTCCAAGATACCAAATTACCAAACCTGGCTCGAGGAGACCGCTTTAGACCATAGAGGGACCGTCGCAACCGACATACAAGGCCACTACACTCCCCCTGAGCAACAAAACCGGGTGGTTGCTCCATATAAAGTTATAACCTTCATCCTCAAAATCACCGTGCAGAAAAACATTCTTAATGTCCAACTGATAGAAAGGCCAATGGCAAACAACATTTATGGATAGATTAAGGCGGATTGATGCTATTTTAGCCACGGGGGGTGATAGTATCACTGTAATCGAGCCCAAATATCTGAGTATACCCTTTGGCAACAACACGAGCCTTAAGTTGATCAACCTGGCCGTCAGGACCAACTTTGACTGCATACACCCAACGACAACCAACAGTAGATTCACTTGAAGGAAGAGGAACAAGCTCCCAAGTACCGCTCGTATGTAAAGCAGACATCTCGTGAATCATAGCATGTCGCCATCCTAGATGAGATAGTGCTTCATCTGTAGACTTAAGGATGGAAACAGAGGACAATGATGATACAAACGCATAATGGGGTGATGACAGACGATGATAACTTAAACCTACATAATGTGGATTATGATTAAGTGTGGACTGTGTACCTTTCCGAAGTGCAATCGGTGGACTAGAAGGCTACGTTGCTCGGACTCTTCAAAAATGTTGTTGGGTGTATGTCGGATCCTCCAAATTTAGTGCACATTTGGAGGATCCGACACTGTATGGCAGCACTATCGGAGAGTCCGAGCAACATAGTAGGAGGAGACAAGTCCGCAGTAGGAGCAGGGTCAGGTGCGAGACGTGAATTAGCCCGGGCTGATGCTAGGCGCGAACGACGGCGATAAGTCAAGAGTGGTGTTCCTGTGGCTGGGGATCTTGGAGGAGCAACACTAGATTCCTCAACGGTTGGTATGGCTAAGACTTATGTGGTTGAGGATGTAGACGGAGTTGTTGTAATCTCCTCAAAAGTTGGCATAGGTAAGACCTCAAAGATATCAAGTGGTTAGAAGCGGTAAAGTAGGATCTAGACTCAAAAAATGATGTGTGACATCAACTGACATAAGGTACCTACGAAGATCAGTTGAGTAGCAACGATATCGCTTTTGAACACGAGAATAACCAAGGAAGACACACTTGTTAGCACGAGGAGCTAACTTATTTACTAGGGATTAACTTATGAACGAAACATGTGCTCCCAAAAACACGAGGGGAAGAGAGTATATGGGTGACTATGGAAACAATATTAAATACGAAATCTGATTCTGGATGTGAGATGAAGGAATTCGATTAACCAAATAACAAGTTGTGAGAATTGCGTCGCCCAAAAAAGGCAACGGAACATGAGACTCAATGAGAAGTGTGCCAACAGTCTCAATGAAATCCTATTCTTTCTCTCTGCAACCCCATTCTGCTGAGGGGTATAAAGACAAGATGTCTTATAAATAATTCATTGAGAAGTCATAAATTGCTGAAACTGAGAGGATAAATATTCTAAGGCATTTTTCCATCTCAAAAAAATATTCTAAGGCATTTTCACCGTGAAAAATGCGAATAGAAACACCACATTGATTTTTTATTTCAGCTGGAATATAGAAAATAACTTAGAACGGTCTTTCATTAAGAAAAACCAAGAGAATGAATCGACTCTACAAGGACCCCATATGTCAAAATGAACTAAAGAGGAAACAGACTCTGCATGATTCTCAATACTAGCGGAAATGTAGTTCAGGTATGTTTTCCAAGCTGACACGACGCAACCCACCATACAATCTTTCTGCAAGACGCGACCTACCATACAATACCAAACCTGGAGAACACGATCATAACACCAGAAGAAGAAGAGAGAAACATAGAAACCTAAAATAATGCATGCAAGGAAGAAGACAACATGAGTTATGCCAAAGAAATAGCAAGTTCCTTGATTGACATACAGAACTCTAACAACATGCAAATCATCGTAAGAGGGAAAAAACGACCTGGGCAATTGAAGAGGTAGAATGACTGAATTGTTCAAAATTGAGAAGTTGAGAAGGACCCTGAATTCGACACTCCTGTTTGGATTCACCAGAACATCATTAGACTAAGCAAAGAATTTGTTGTAGATTTCGAAGGATGTGAAAATGAGGCTCTACAATTATTCGTGAAGATCGATCACAAGAGGCAAACAAACAAGGGCGACACAGAATTGGTGGTGGAATCAACTCCAACAATTAAGGGTTCCAAAGAGCTTAAGAGTTTGGATATAGGGATAAACTTTAAAATGCAATGGCACCAAAAGGGGGTTCCGTATCAATAAAATTTATGAAAGTCAACATAATATTATGGAATGCTAGAGGTTTCCACAAGGCAAGGAAGAGAAGAATGATCAAGAGTTGCATCAACACTTGGAAAGTTGATATATATTATATTGCTTTCAAGAATCCAAAATAGAAAGAGATATCAAGGGAACAGTAAAAGATCTTTGGACAAACAGATGGTGGAAATTTGCACAGTTGGACCCTAGTGGAACCAGGGGAGGTATCTTAATTATGTGGGATAACAAGATTTGGATGTTGAGTCGACAACTTGGGATCCTTTTCCATTTCTTGCAAATTCTCGGGGAGAACCCAGGATTTCACCGAGCGCTTAACCAGTATTTATGCTCCAAATGATAGATGGGAAGAGAGGAGGTTTGGTTAGAAGTTGGTGCAGCTAGGGGCTTGTTCTCTGGCCCTCGGGTCATTTGTGGGGATTTCAACATAGTGTGATTCCCCTCAAAAAAATATTGTACCATATTCACTAGATCAATGGATGATTTCTCTGAATTGGTTGAAGATATGGGCTTGGTGGACTTACACTCAAGTTGTAGATAAGTAATGATCGATTTTCTAGATAAGGTCATGCTATTTTCTTCAAATTTACCCTAGTTTTGGTTCTGATTTTGGGAATCAAATTGTATCTTGTCTCAAATTTTTTCGTCCATTATGGTCAAGTACCCAAAATTGTTTGACCAGATTAGGTATGGATCCCGTACCCACACCCATACTAGTGTCGTTTCGACATGAGTGCAACACCTAAACTGTCGTGTCGGAGCAACTTAGATGGAGGCAGAGATCTAGGGCATCATGGTTGAAACAAGGAGATAAGAACACTAAGTTCTTTCAAAGAACAACTAATGCTCATAGAAGGCAGAACAACATTGATCAGCTAGAAATATAAGGACAATCTTTGAGGAACCCTGTTGACATCAAAAAAAGAGATCGTAACATTCTATCAAACCTTGTATACAGAATTGGAATAATGGAGATGTCACGACCCAAATCCCACCTAGTCATGATGGTACCAAACCAACTTGCTAGATAAGCGGAACAACATATAACACAACTCGAACGAAAAATCATCAATAGATTATAAATAAAATTGTGGTAATCAATACAACTATTCCAAAAACTGGTAGTACAAGTCATGAGCGACTAAGAATAGAAATAAGAATACAAATCTGAAATCTCTCTTTTAACGTTATAGCAAAATCCATCTATACTTGTCTTTGTTAACTCAGAGATTGGGATTACATCATGTGCTTGAAATTTACATAATAGAAATATAAATCTTAAACTACCACGAACAATGTGGTAGCTTGTAAGTAGAACGCTGGTACATCTTCAATGCTAGCCTTCGTCATCCACAATAGTTTAGCTCCAAAATCTGCACGCAAGGTTCGGAAATATAGTATGAGTACAACGACTCAGTGTACTCAGTAAGTATCAAGACTTACCTCACTGAAGCGGTGATGAGGTTTTAAGTGGAAAGATACTCACTTTATATAACCTGTGCCGCTTAATAGCATATATATAATATAGAGAAGTATCCAAGGAAACAATCGTAGAACGACATATATCAATAATAAAGGTGCCCAATTGAAGAAAGGTAATGAACATGCTTTTCCAATTAAACAGGTCAAAGCAAATACAACTTGCACTAATTTTGTATACAAAAGAGATATGCACCATGTAGCATTTGCTCAAACTTTTACATGAGTGTTAAGTGTCTATACATGATAATGATCCAATTCCATATCAATTTCCAAATGAGCATTTCTATGGTAATCTTTACATGATTCCAACATGTCAATGTATGATGGTGACTCTCCCTCTACCTCAATCGGACACCTTCCAACTGTCCAACAACTCTAACAAGTTTCATGCATAGGTAAAATGCATCAACTAGCATATGCAGAAGATATGCATGAATAAAGCATGTACAATGCATGTATATGCACAAAGGATTCACTTGAATGGTCAAAGCTTCCACCTTTATGCTCATAACTCCTCATATCTGATCCCACATCACAATCAACCAGAAACTCGTCAGTTTCTCACAACCTGCGTGTACCCCATCAAGAGAAACATGAGAGTGCGACCCTAAAAGAATGGATCCATATTCACACGCTACACGACAGATACCTCGTGCCACAACAATAACAATATCACGCATCAAAGGTCTAAACGTAATCTCTAACATGTATAAGGGAACTCAAGTAGTCATACAACAATCTAAGGCATATCACTAGAATAACAAGTACGGATGTGTGTTCATAGTATATGTATGACTACGACCAAATCAAGTACATCAACAATCTCAAGAATATCTCATTATGCCCAAAAAGGTATCATTAACCTAAACATTATCTCTAGCATGTTTTATTATGCTCATTCAATTGAATAAAACATAAAACAGGTAGAACACAACCAAACAAGGCATAAGTAATCTAGGTCCTATGCCGAGCATGAATAACCATGGCATGTGCATTACGCCCGTCACCTCGCTTCTACATCACCCCAAATGTAACAAACAATATTATTTATTAGGAAAAACTTCCTTAAACCAAAGCTAGGCAAGACACTTACCTTTTGCAAGCCACATGAATCTTCGAAAATCGCTTTTCCTTTAGAAATCACCTCCAACCGGCTTAAATCTAGCCAAGCATCATCCAAGGAAGTAAAATAATGATACAGGAAGCAACCCCGATCAATAAAACTTCTCTCTTTGTATAACTTCAAAAAGTCAACAAAAGTCAATCTGTGCCTGCATGCCCAAAATCCGAAATCCATACCAAATCTTGATGACCCATAACCTGTTGAGTCCAAATATATAATTAGTTTCCAAATGCGGGTTCAAATATGTGTTTAAATCTCCAAAATACATTGTTAAGTTGTAGATAAAACCCCTAATTTTGCTTTGAAATTTCATGTTTTAATGTTGATCTAATCATAGATTTATGTAATAATCATAAATTCGAACTTATCCCAATGAAGTAGATGAAAATCCCCTAAAAAATTAGCTTAATCCAAGCTCGTAGCTCCCAAAATGAGTCAAGTACTAAATCGGGTTAAATATACAATCAAACAAGGCATAAAGTAATCTAGATTCTACCCCGAGCATGAATAACCATGGCACATGCGTATACGCTCTTGCATATACATCACCCCTACATGTAACAAACAATATTATTTATTAGGAAAAATTCTCTCAAACCAAAGCTAGGCAAGACACTTACCTTTTGCAAGTCAAATTTATCTTCCAAATTCGCTTTTCCTTTTAAAATTACCTCCAACCAGCTCAAATCTAGCGAAACATCATCTAAGGAGGTTAAACAATGTTAAAGGAAGCAATCCCAATCAATCAAGCTTCGATCTTTGAAGAATTTCAAAAAGTCAACAAAAGTCAATCCGGGCCCGCATGCCCGAAATCCGAAACCAATACCAAATCCCGATGTCCTATAATCTGCCAAGTCCAAATGTATAATTAGTTTCCAAATTCGGGTCCAAATCGGTCATTAAATCCCCGAAGTGTTAAGTTGTAGGCAAAACCCCCAAATTTCACTTTGGAGTTTCATGTTTTAATGTTGATCTAATAATAGATTCATGTAATAATCATAAATTCAAGTTAGGTTTACTTACCTCAATGAAGTAGATGAAATCCCCCTAAAAAATACCTCAATCCAAGCTCTTTAGCTCCCAAAATGATAAAAATGAAGTTCATACTAAATGAGTTTATATATACAAGTGCAGAATTTTTCTCTGAAATGCCAGTATTGCCGCTCCACTAAAACAGTTATAACTTTTTGTACAGATGTGGTAGTGATGAACGGTTTGAGTTTCTGGAAACTAGATTCAAAGGGCTACTACTTTCATCGAGGCATCTTCACCCAATTCTTTATAGATTTGGAATAGATCTCTTGCAAAGTCAGGTTAAGTGCAGAAAATCGCAGTTTTAGCATTTCAAGTCTTTCAAAACTTGCTTCAAATGCGTCGAAACTCACTCGAGCCCCTGGTGACTCCATCCAATCATTCCTACAAGTCCAAATACTTTATTTAGACTTGTCCAAAGGCTCAAAACACCCAAGGGAGTATCACGACAAAGAATCGAGACTCAATTCGAATAGAATTTATTTTAAGTTGTTAAATCTTTATTCTTTCAAAAGAGTGTCGAATTCTTCTAGTAACCTCCTAAACTAAATTCGAACATATATATACAAGTCCAAAATCATCATACGAACATATCGGAACCATCAAAATCCGATTCCGAGTCCGTTTACCCAAAAGACAGAACTTGGTCAACTCTTTGAACTTAAAGCTTCCATAATAAAAATTACTCTTCTAAATCACTCCCGAACGTCTCGGAAATCAAAATCAACCATACTCGCAAATCATAATACATCATATGAGGTTACCCAAAGTCTCAAATCACAGAACGGAATGTAAGAACTCAAAACGACCAGTCAGATCGTTACATGTTACCCAAAGGCAACCTCGGAGTATGCCCCACAATCACCGCAAGAGAAAATCATATGCTACAAAATCCATTTGAAGCTCAAGAAATTTGGAGCGTGTTCAAGCATGTGCTGGTGACAAAGCTCCTGGCCATGATGGCTTCTCCATGGCTTTTTCACTCATTCGTGGGAGGTGGTCAACACTGATGTTATAGTAGTTGTTCAGAACTTCTATGAAAGAGGGGTTTCAATTCCACTTATGTGGCCTTGATTCCAAAGAAGAAGGGTGCAAAAGAACTGAAAATTTCAGACCTATACGTTTTATAGGTAGTATGTACAAAATTATCTCAAAGCTACTAATTGAGAGACTCAAGAAAGTTGTGCACAAATTGGTAGACACTCAACAGCCGGCCTTTATCAAAGATAGACAGATTATGGATGCCATTCACATTGCTAATGAGTGTATAGTTGCAAGAATTAAAAGCAAAAAATCAGGAATATTATGCAAACTAGACATTCAGAAGGCTTTCGATCATCTAAATTGAAACTTTTTGCTTGGACTTCTGGTAAAGATGAGCTTTGGAGATAAATGGGTCAACTGGATCAAGTTCTGCATAAGTACAATAAGATTCTCTATCCTTGTAAATGGTTCCCCAGCTGGTTTTTTTCCATTACAGGGAGGACTAAGGTAGGGTGCCCCCCTCTCTCCTTTCCTATCATCATTGCTATGGAAGGCCTAAATAACATGTTGAAAACTGCTCCAACTAAAAATTGGATCAAGGGTTTCAATGTGTCTCACAGGGCAGATAACAACCTGGAAGGAAATTATACACCTACAATATGCAGATGACACACTTGTGTTCTATGATGCTGACATACTGGGAGAAATATGGTCAACTGAAGGTTGGAACCTCAGCAAAAGAAGACTACTTAATGACTAGGAAATTGCAAGGATAACAGAATTCTACAACACATTGAATCAGTGCAAGGGGACAACTTTCTCTGAAGATTGTATCTTATAACAATGGAACAAGCAAGGAAATTTCACGGTCAAATCAGCATACATGGAATTCGACCTAGTTAACAACCAGATTGGTTCCTGGCCATGAAAGCTAATTTGGAAAGTCAAAATTCCATTTATTGTTGCCTGCTTTACTTGGTTGTTGGCCAAAAAAGCAGTTTTGACTTGGGACAATCACACCTGGAGGGGCTTTCAACTATGCGCCAGATGCTATCTATGTGGTGAAGAAACTGAGCAATCAACCATCTTTTTTTTAACGCTGCAGGATTACAGAGCCAATATGGAGGATTTTCATTAATCTCATAGGAAGCATGTAGTAATGCTTAGGGGTATACTGGATGTTCTAAGATGCTGGAGCAAAATGGTACTTCCCCAGCCAGAAAGAGAGATGGAAGATCCCACGACTATAAATTTTGTGTTTTCCAAGATCCCAATATCTGAAGAAAGTAACATCTCATGTCCTACGTGGTGTTATGTAGCACTTTCTCGATTTACTTATACAAAATGAAATGTTTTTTTCTCCCCACTTGCAAATTTAGTGTATCTAATTATTGGTGACGCCTGTGCATTCTGCAAGTTCAGTGATCTACTTGATGCATAAATTTAGGTGTATTTATTACAACTTTGTGTTTTAAATCCCGACAAGTTCTAGTTATCTTGGGATGTGCAGGAGAGGACACATTAGTTCTATGTGAGTCTGAATTGTAGGACCTAAAGTTGCTCCCATGGCTTTGATCTAGGGGTAAGAGTACGGGTTCGAACCCTGCCGCAGACAAAAGTCTGGTTTTTAAGTGAAGAACGCTAGAGGGGTGAGCACATTACCCCGAGTTTCGAACAGTGCGCCATTGGCCCTTGGTGGTTTTCTAGTTATCAAAAAAAAAAAAAAAAAATCTAGGACCTGAAAGTTAGAGAAGTTTTCCTTTTGTGTATTTGAAGTCTAGAAAAGTGATTTGGAATTACATCCACAATTAAAGGAATAAAAAGACTCACTGGCTGTGATCTTTCTTTCCAATTGATCCTTACTGCATTTTCTCAATGTCGAAAACAAATGCCGAAGCTAATGGAAACCCTGCTCCTACGCTTCCTGAAGGAGAGGTAATTCCTCATGAGGGGATGAGTGGAGAGAAATTTGAAATTAGAGCTCCGGATCATCCAAACATTCCATTTCTTTCCCTTCTGCACTTCTAATTCACCAATACAAGGCTGTACTAAGTGTTAATGGACAAGAAAGGCCATTGTCATTGATATTTTACCTACAAGCAAGAGAATAATTTTGGTCATACCAGGGATAAAGAATTAATACTTCTTCCAGCAGGTATGACGTGGAGCTTCATGACCATGTTTTCAGTAGGATGATCCTCCCATTTCCTTAAATTTTCTAATAGAACATGCTTATCCATGGTGTACTGATATAAAGATCTGGAAAGTCAGACAGAAAGCTCATCCGCAAAGCAGTTTCTGGAGCAAATATGTTTGATGTTTGATTATTAACACGTCAGAATTCCTCCTAGACATATTAATGTCTCACCATAGGACGCTTCTGCTGTTTAAGTTAACATCTGTCTAACCGTACTTCAACTCCTCAGTCTTTCTCCATTGAAAAGCCATTTGCCAATAAGGCTTTAGTACACTTCAAATTTCTCAGCCTTGTACGTCATCCTCAGCAGTATGGAAGTAGCAAAATTCCATTCCTCGAAGGTTCAGTATGACAATCCCATGTTTTTCTTTGATAGTAGTCCTGGAGTTCTTGGAGCCTCGGGAAATTTTCACCTTGAAAAACATATATCTAATCACATCAAGTTACGTTTTGTCCTTGGTTGTTAATTTATTAAGGGTTTCCTGATTTATCTGCTATTCACTAGTTTTTGGATTACTTGTTAAAAAGAAAAAGAGTTTCACTGATTCTTGGATGATGCAGCTTCAAGATCCTGAGGTCGACATCCACAAGGAAGGCAAATACCTTATGCTTGCTGTTCAGGAACTGGTTTCAGGAGATCAGTGTGAGGGAAAGTTTGTGTTTGGTCGTGAAAACAAGAGGCCTAAAGATTCTAAAGATACTGATAGATTTACAAGGGATGGGACAAACCCAAAGAGTTTGCTGCAAACCCTAATGATGAGGGCAGGTCACTCCCCTCCCAAGTACAAAACAAAGCATCTAAAAACAAATGAATTTAGGGCACTTGTAGAGTTCAAGGGAATGCAATTTGTAGGTAAACCAAAGAGAAACAAAGCTCTTGCAGAAAAGGATGCTGCAATAGAGGCACTGGCATGGTTAACTCAAACTTCTGAGAAGAATCATGATGAAGATGATAAATCTCCTCCTGATGTCACCGACAACATGCTTAAACTTCTTGGTAAACGCAGGAGATCAAAGCGTCGCTGAGGATGGACAGCAGACATTTTATTTTAGAGTTGGTAGTTTGGACCATTAAGAGGCAAGCTTGAAGCTTCCAGTTGATCAACTTCCATACACTGTCTCACTTGTGCAAGATCAAATACTCAGTGTGGCTGCTGCTTGCCACAACCTGATAATGGCGGTGACTATTTTTACCCTGGTTTAGAGGTATCAGGTTCAAATTAGGCTCATAAAAAAGAAAGCTCCATGAGTGCAAAGTTGGGCCATGGATTGTCACCTGATGAGTGCATCACTAAACTAGAATGGTTGACCAGATTGTAAAATAAGAGGGCTGTAAGTGAGGTTCAGATGGGTTGCAACTAGCAGGAATCCTGCAACCATTTCTGTGATCACATTGGCTTGATTCTTTTATGTATAAAATAGAGTGTCATGCTTCCGCTCTATCCAAGAACTGTCTACAAGAAAGTGACTTTAGCCGAACCTTCAGGCAATTTCTGCAGTTTTATAAGGATAGGTTTCAACAGCTTATTTTGAACATGAATTGAGCAGTCTCTCAAAGATTCAAGAGGCTATCGGAGATCAAACATTATGTCTTGAGCAGGTTGCTTCTCTGCCTCAACAAAGTTTGTTGCTGTAGAGAAGATAATGAAGGCACTCAGAGGTGGCTATATGTATAAATGGGCTAGAAATTTTTTCGCTCTTATCAAGTTGCTTGAGTACCTGAAGAAGCCTACAACATTAAGTGGTTTGGAGTAACATTGTATAGGTTTTATATATTAGCTTATTTGATTGTTGTAACTTTACGCATTAGTTTTTTTTTATTGTTGTAACTTAACTATGGTTTTTCAGCTGTATATGAATTAGTCATTACTCGGTTTTCAGTGACCAGTTGAGCAAACTAATTTAAGTAGATGAGAAGAAAGAAATGTTTTTGATAATTAGTGACACCTCGAATGCTGGACTGGCATCCAACAAGCACCCAGAGAGCCCTGATCGCCCTGCCAACATTGTCGGCCTTAATTTGTTTTCAGTTATTTTATTTTAATTTTTATTATGGTAAATCTTGCGTCAGGAACAAGTTCTTTTTCTTATAAATGTGTTTTTTGGGGGTTGTTGAGGTTCGCGCAGAAAAGCAAGGGCTTGATGACAATCACATTTTGTATCCGTAGGCGTCGGGCGGTATCTAGTTTCAGCAGTAGGATATGAGTCAACCCTTGATGAAGAATTCTATCTTGTTTGTGTTTTTGCTTCTTGTTGAAGTCTATAAAGTCTGTTACTTAAATAGAGTCCTAACCTAATAAGTTAGAAGGATATAGTTGATCCGGTGTCTCCGACAACAGGAATTCCATTAGTCAAATCTGTTTTCCTTTCCTTCCATCTTCTAATGTGTGCGTCTCAAAGATTTGGTAAAAGCAGTATCTTCCATAGGAGAGGTTTCTAAAATTATTGTAGTTGGGAAACATTGGCACGAAGCAATGACTTGATACCATTGATTGCTAAAGTTTCAATTTAGACAAAACTATGACTTTACATGTGAATCTAAGGCCAAACTTTGAGCAGGTACATTCGGTACAATATCTATTTAATTAACATAATATAAACACATTAGGATAGCTATCTCTTAACTGAACGGTTACGTATTTTTAGCCCAAAAAAATAAAATAAAAAATCAAGCGTATATAATTAAAAATTTCCTAACTTTATCAGCTGTCTAATACAGATAAAGCGCGGAAGCATAATTAAAAAGTTTCTTTAATTCACTGAAAAGACCAAGTCATGGAGCTACTAAATCTGAATACGGGTTGCTGCTCAAAACAAAGATTGTTCTAAGTCAACTAGAAGATAGAGTTGCCTCCGGGAACTAGTGGTGGCTCACCTCAACTGGAAAAACTATAGAAAAGATAGAGTCACTGCTCGGTAGTTGGATCTCCCTTAGGCGTGGTGCACCAATCCCCCATCTTACTCAGTAACTAAAACCGCCAATGGAACATAATTCTACCCATATTTTGAGAATAAATTGCATGTCTAACCTGCCTGACGTGGTGCACCAGTCTCCCATTTTACTCGGTAAGTAGAATTGCTAGCTCAAGAGCATCATCATACCCGAGCTATATGAAATGCTACTAGCTCAAAGAAATTATTATTCCCGAGCTAAATATGATGCTAGCTGTGTGATAATGTATGCTAAGCAGTTTACCAAATATCACAAAGAAGTAAACTAAAAGCTGACTGACTAATAAAATATACTTAATAGCTAAACAAGTATCATCACAAAGTAATAAAATATCTGCTGGAAGCTAACTAAGTAATAAATTATGCTAAACAGCTAACAAATGTCTCAAACATGTCAAGAAACTACTACAAGTATCAAATAATGAGAAAGCGCATGCTAGGACCCTCACTGTCTACTGTAGATACTTATAAACCAGCCAACCTAGCTCAATGCTTTCCCACACACATGAACTACATAGTTCAATTACATACAAGTTACAGATATATCATGCTTTTAAGGAAAAGCAAGCAAACTAAAAGTTAAAGTCTCACTTACCTTGTAGGTCCGACCTTTATTTGAAACCTTCACTTGAATCGCTAAATCCGCTCAAACAATCTTCGTCGGCCTAAATCTATTCAAAAATATGTATAACGGTCCAAATTAGTGTATGAGAGCTAGTACTATCATTTTTAAAAAGCTTCAATTATTAAAGTCAACTCTTGTACAATTACAAAGTTGACCCTCAAGTCAACGGGTCAAAATTCAAAATAAACTTCACAATCGGGTGACCCATAAGCTAAGGATTTCAAATCTATACTAGATTTTCAAAATATGTCCAATTACATTTTCAAATCTCTATTTAGGTGTTCCTAGGTTACCTCTAAAGTTTCACCAATCTTCGGTTTTAAATTCATGCTTCTAAGGTTAAAATAAGTAATAGATTCATGATATAATTGTAAATTCGAGTTATAATTACTTAACCTGTTGTCGTAGATTTTAATCTTGCTCTAAAATCCTCAAAATCGAGCTCCCAAGTCTCCAACATGGCAGAAAATGAACCAAAATTACGAAATGAGACTATTTATATAAAACCTGAAAATTTGTCTATGGGCTAATAGAGTTTGTCTATAACAATAGTTATCATGCTAGCATGCAGATGGCACCGTTTGAGGCTTTTTATGGTAGGAGGGATCTCCCAGTGGATGGTTCGAGATTGGGGAAGCAGAGTTGATAGGGCCAGACCTCGTACTTCAGGTTAAGGAGAAGGTTAAGATCATTATGGAACGGTTGAAAACCGCTCAAAGTCATCAGAAGTCCTATTCGGATGTGCGTCGCACAGATTTGGAGTTCAAAGAGGCTGATTAGGTATTCTTGAAGGTTTCCCCATGAAGGGTATAATGCGGTTTGGTAAGAAATGGGAATTGAGTCCGAGGTATGTCGGACAATACAGACTCATTTAGAGGATTGGTCGGGTGGCTTACAATCTTGAACTACCTCCAGAGATGTCTTTAGTGCACCCAGTGTTTCACATATCCAAGTTGAAGAAGGTTGTTGGAGATCCGTCGCTTATTGTTCCGGTTGAGACAATAGAGGTTAATGAAGAACTGACTTATGAAGAGATTCCAATTGCCATTCTTGATAGGCAAGTCCAAGCTAAGAAATAAAGAAATTGCTTCCATGAAAGTACTATGGCAAAACCAACAGGTCGAAGAGGCCATCTGGGAGGCCGAGGAAGAAATAAAGAAGAAGTACCCTCATTTGTTTGAATAACTATGTATTTATGAAGTGGTGTTCTATGAAAATGCTACAAGTTTACCTTCTATGAATTATGTTTCACTTGTACAGTTAATGGTAAGGGTGTTCCCTTTTTGGTATTATACTACTCATGAGGCCACAGTTGGTGTTGTTTTCATGTTTTATTGCATCGTTTGATTATGTATATGTTGTTAGGATTGGTTCCTGGGATTCTCTGATAGGTGGATAGGTCCAGTTATAGGGGAAACTCTGGCAAAATTTTTGGGAATTTGGGGAGTTCGTCAAAATTTTGGAGCTGTTGGTGTGTGAAGTAATAACTGAATCACATAGGATACTAATGACAAATTTTTGACCCTCATCCGAGGACGAATGATTCTAAGCGAGGGAGGATGTAAGGACTCATAAAATTTCACCTAAAACCTGGGGTTTCGTGGCGCCGAGGTAGAGTAATGCGATCGAGGGTTGTACAAATTCATCAGGGCGAGCTTGCTCGTCGCAATACAAACTTTTTGGGTTGAACAGTTCGTTGGGGAGATGAAGGAATCATTTTGTAGATCATGGCATTTTTGCGGTCCACTATGTGATCGCAGATTCACTTTACGGGCCACAGATCGGCCGCAGAGTGAAGCAGAAGTCGAGAATAGTTTGAGAACTATTATGCGACCGCATAACCGTTTCGCGTGCTGCACATCCGTCGCAGAAGCCAGCAAGAGAAATTTCGGAAGGAGGTTATGCGGTCCTTTATGCAACCGCAAAATTGGTCTGCGGACCGTAGACCTATCATATACCAGCACAAAAATGCCCAGTTCTAGAGGGTTACGGTCCATTTTGCGGACCGCAGAAGTGTTATGCGGTCCTTTATGCGACTGCAGATCTGCATCGGGGCTTCATTTTTTCTAATTTCATAACCCGACCCTATTTCAATAAATAGTCGTTAGGGACCATTTGTGAAGAGAAAGTCCGATATTTTAAGAGAGAGGAAGTGCCATAGAGCGAGAGGGGAAGTTCCTAAGCTTATTGTTCATCAATTCTTGCTCAAAAGTTGGAGAATCCAAAAGGAAATCTCAGTAGGTCTTCATCCTAGAGGTAAGATTCTACTTCCTATCCTTCATTTTCGGGATTTAACAGAAAATAGGTAATGAGAAAAGCAATTCTTGGGTGTGGGAGTTGTTCATTATGCATGCATGTACTATCAAAGTTTGTGGGAAGATTGTTGAGCTCAATTGGGAAGACTTTGGGTAGTGGGGTGAAGGAATTCACCATAGGAGGACCTTGAAATCATAATGTCCACCTAGTATTTGATAAAATGCTCAAATATGCTGGAACCATGAACTTCTTCCTAATTTGTGTTAAATTTTGTTATGTTTCTAAGTAGACCGAAGATGCTAAAATTTCCGAAATATTGTAGTAATTTAAGGAAGCTCAAAGAGAGGTATGTTGGCTAAACGTCTCTCTTAGAATTGAATCCCACGATGCCCTTGTATGTCCAAAGTTGTTCATTATAACTTGACTATTATGATAAAGTTTCATGTCAAAAGATATATGTTGAATATGTATTCCAAATTCTCTTGTCATGTTATGTTACTATTTGGGATTGTGTTCAAAGTATGAGTTGCCTATCTAAATGTTATGACTTCAAGTCATGTTTCAAACGAAAGCTATTATGCCAAATTGTGTAGAAATCTCAATGTGCTTAAGTCTGTTATTTGCTCACGTGTATACTCAATGTCTTGAATAGAAATGCATTGTTGTTGATGATCCTTGATGATGGTTGAAAGTGAAAGAGGTGATCAGGAACATGAAATACGGCTAACGTGCCAAGAATGAAATTACATTTGGGCCACTAGTGCCAATGAAAAGAGAATCGTGTAAAAGATGTTGAATTGAGTTGTAAATCCTTTAATAATAAACATTTTGGGGGTATCGTTATTGACCGAGGAATGGTAGGCTGAAATAGCCTAACCCCGAAACTACACGTGCTGGTGTAGGAGTGAATTGCCCATATTTGGGATGAGATTGATGTGATGAGAATATTCTCCTTTATTAGGATGAGATTATTGCTAGAAAAGGGTGAAGTCGATCCACACGACATTGTGGTGAGACGGCCTAGCCGGTCGGATCGTGATCAAATGCCATGCCGCACACATGGTGGTGATTGTGGTTGAGATAATGATTGAAATTGTGATGGTGATTGTGATTGTGGTTGATGTCTCTGGGTGAGACGGTAGCCGATCGGGCCGTGATCAAACTCCGTGCTAAAATCATGGTGGTATATCGGTGCCAAGATCTCCCAACCTAAAATAATGGATATTTACTTGAAAACTACTCTTGCTCCTAATTTGATGTTTTAATAGTGTTTGAGGCTTCCATTGATTTTATAACTGTCTTTCCTTGTATTGTTACCCGTTCTAATGAGAGGGTGTCTAGTTATACATACTAGTATTATTCCATATGTACAAAATGCCCATTTTGCCGGGGCGCTGCATCTTTAATAGATGCAGGTTGTTCTAGAGTAGGCGCCGTTGATTAGTGATAGCGGTACACCCCCAACTGACTCGGTGAGGGCCACTTCATTTCGGGGTCGTGTATCTTTTGTCCCATGTATATGTTTTGAGGTATAGCTGGGTCCGTGCTGCCGACACTATCATAGTACTGTTTTATATCAATTAGAGACTCCATAGACATAGTATGAGTTGTATGTTGGTGCTGGGAAGGTCAAACTAGTAATGTTGTATTTGTACCACTTGTTCCATATCAAAGTATGAAAAAGTATGTATTTTGAAACTTATAAATGGTGTAACTAATGATAATGAATTGGTGTTGTTCACATGATCCTCCACGTTGTCTAATTAATGAAATAGATCTCTTATTTATTTATGAGTGAGTTCGGGTAGAAGGTATTGTACAGGCTTGCTTGGTCAGGTTATCTCGGTTGAGATCCAGTCACGCTCTCTAAGGTCGGGGCGTGACAATACCCTTCTTTATGATTGAAATCACTACCCCTCTCTTGGCCCACCCTCTTTGCAAGGACTGAAAACGTGTAACTTCTGACGAAGACCAAAGTGAAGGCAACAAGCATGACAAGACAAAATATGCAAAGTCCAAGACAATGAAAGACATGACTTCAAGAAAAGAAGAAGGAAACTCCACATGTTCAAAAGGAGGATCCAACAAGAAGGAGAAAACTTCCACAAATTCGATGCAAAAAAAAAAAAAGAGCAAAAAACTTCACAAATTCAAAGAGGAGAAACTCCAATGAGAGAAGGGAAAACTTTTGAAATACAGGAGAAACCTCAAAAGGAAAAGAAACAAAAAACCTCCAAAAATGGAAGAAGAACCTCCAACAAGTTCAAAGTGAAGTCAAACAAAAGAAAGGGAAATCTAGCCAAATAAGATCAAGCGTCGAAGCATGGTTTGAGTACCGAAGACACATATACAATGTAGTGCTCATGGAAGGATTATTCACACTTTATCCCAAATGAATATCCTACCCGTCCCCAAGACTACATTACAAGTAGATAACCAAGCCCTACATGATCCTATTTCATGTGTTCTCACATTAGTGGATACTCACATAAAGGGTCAAGTATATGGTATCTCAATTGCATGCACTGAGCATCTTTCTGAGTGTGTGTGCACTTCTAAAAAATTTCCTAAAAATCAATGACAAAATATTGCAAATATGTGTGAAAATTATGACTTCCTTTGTGGTGAGGGCACTTGAAGCATGAGTTAGGCAGAATTCAAATCCTTCGATTGAAGCAAGATGAAAAAATCTTGTTGATACTTAGGTATACATGAGGTACCACTTGAAGCTATAGGAATTTACCCGTAAGCTGATCATAGTTTGTCAAAAGTATATGGTGAAATATCTTATGCATAAAACTAATTGGCGGTACCAACCAAAGTCAAGGCGCAAAAATAATGATCGATCAATAAATCACAGTCTTTCTTTACTTCTCAAAATTTCAAATATTCTCTAAAAAATCTACAAAACAACAGAAAACACAGAAAACAAAAATAGTCAAGTTTTATTAACAGTGGAGTTAGGTTTTGTTGTAGCAAAACTACGCCCATCCTGACTTCCCACGGGGGGATACGTAGGCAACCCACGTAGGGTCCGGTACCACTCTTGTAATAGAAAACAAAAGATCATTTCTATATATTCGTAACTACGCCGTGACTTGATTTCCTTTGGTAGGAATTCATAGGCAATCCACATCAGATTCAGTCATCTTTTACCATCTAACTATGTTTTGGCCTGATTCTATTGGGATACGTAGGCAGTCTAAGTCAGACCCGACCATATCATTTCAAATTCTATAATTTTGCATCTACTGCCTGCCTGAGTCATTATTAGCAGAACCCCTTATATAAATTTTCTTACATAGGAAAAATAACTTCCTGCTTTTCCAGGTGCACTCCCGAACAATGGGAATTTCATTTAAAAGCCAAAACTTTCCAGGCGCCCTCCTGAACAATGAGCATTTCATTACAAAGACAAAACTTTCTAGGCACCCTCCTGAATAATGGGCACTTCATTTCAAGTTCAATTTTACAAGCGCCCACCTTCTAATACATGTATTTTAGATTTCAATTGCTTCGATATTGCTTTGGATTGGTACACAACCCAGATTTCCTCTTTACAATCCAATGCTACGACATCGCTTCGGACCAGTACACAACTCGTATTTTCTCTTTACATTCAAGTGCTCTAACTACTTCGGACCAGTACACAACCCGATTTTTCTTCAAATAAAAGTTCTTCGATCATTTCAGACTGGTGTCTAGCCCGGATCTGTTTTGAATAAGAGTTCCAACATGGGACTCTATTTCATTCAAAAAGGAAAATAAATCGCATCATTATCATATCACATCAACAATCATCATTCAAGTCGCTACTATCCATCTTTCTCAAATCAAATGAAAGCATAGTCCAGATCTCATGAACTCTACTGATCAGCGACGCAACACAACGTGGAATTATCTTCTAACAAACAAACTTGGACAGATTTTGAGGCCAGACGTCGAGCTTCCCAACAGTAACCAACGACATATCCGAAGTATCGTTCTTACTTCCCATTGACATGGGGTGTGTAGGTAATCCAGACCCCCATAGTCAAAATAACGCCCAATATCATCACAGCCTGACGTTGGGGCAATTTTCAAATTAAAAATCAAAATCAAATCATCCATCGCTTCTCGAACTACAATCGACCTGATTCTCGTTACATCTGAGATATGTAGGAAAACATAACATAGATCCCAGACACATCTACATCAAAATCCACCCAATCAATCCATCCACGACACTAGGGCAATCTTGGAAGCAATGTCGAGATCACACGAACATTTTCGTCCTCGAACATTTGCCTTCCACTCCATGAGGCTACGATTCATAAGTAGCACTCAGTTGCATTCCAGAACTACACGCGACCTGATTCTTGTGCAACTCGAAATATGTAGGAACCTCAAATACTAGAGTTCAGTCACAACCTTCAAAACATCCTCATTCCCCCTCTATCATGTCGGGACAAAATTGAGTATGATGTCAACTTCTTTGCCCGAAGACTCTTACATTGTCTCGGTCAAAGAGGGGCAACCGTTGACACTCAATTTTGACCCTCCGTATTAAAAAAAAATTAAATTCTACAGGCTTCGTTGTCAAAAAATGATAAAAAGTAATATTTTACACATGTTTAACTATAATGCAATTTATTTATAATTATTCCTTTTTATAAAATATATGAATTTTTATCATTTTATTGCAATTAGTTAAATGCTACCATTTTTGTGTATTTTTATAAATTTCAAACGTTTTATTGATAATTGTCCTATTTTCAAACATTAGGATATTATCAATTTATTGTCTGATAATAATAAAATAATAACTACTACAACACAGTTGTAGTAGTTATATTTTTAAACAAATACTAAAAGATTTTCTAATTAAATAATTATTTTTCAATTCATAGCATAATATATTAATTATATGAGAGTCGGTAGAATTAATTTTAAAATATGAATCAAGTCTGGTGAAATTCAATGTCCCATCAACATCCGATGTGACAAGACATTTTATGTGACTAGACATTGACGTGCCATGACATAGATGTGACTCTACCTTATTTCTTTTTTGACCATATATTTTCTTTTATATTTTACCTTTTTTTAAAATTTCAAATCTTGGTCCCTAAGTTTCCACCCCACACCCCACATTTTATATTTTTACCTACAATACACTATACAAATACACCCCATCAGATTTTTTTAACATCCTAGAAACCCTAATAATACTCCCCTCATTATTTTCCATCAGTCGCACCTCCTAGGGTTTTCTCTCGTATCTCTCTCATATTAAGGCTGCCACATCTCAGCCGCCACCACCATTCCGGTGAGCTTGGATGGCGGGCTACCCTTAACTCCCACTCATCAACTTCTCCCTCACCTCACACCTAAGGCGCCGGAAAACTTAGGTTGACACCAGACTTTTTCTTTGTCTTCTCCTACTCATTCTCCCTTTTCTTTTTCATAGGCCGATGGATCTAAATGTTGGAGAAACTTTCATTGTTTTCGAACTTATTTGTTAGCCTTTAGGAAACCTCTATAAACACTGACGACTCCTTTGTATTGAACCAGATCTGACCAGATCTAGTCTTGGTCTGGTCGATCTCTAATTTTGCATCGACTCTTTGTAACGACCCGGTCGGTCGTTTTGAGAGTTAGCACCCCGATCCCCTAATAACTGCTTCTTCCATATTTATTTATTCTATTGAAACTTGCCGAAGCATTGAGTGGTGAAATTCGAAGTGGTTTTGGACACTTAGTTCATAAATATGGAATTTAGCTTTAGAAATTAGGCCGTAGCTAGAACTTGTAAAGACGGATCCGGAATGGAATTCCGTCGACTCCGTTAGCTCCTTTGGGTGATTTCGGGATCGTGTTTGGAATATGTTTTCGAGGTCGGTTGTAGATTTAGGCTTGAATTGGCGAAAGTGGGAATTTCGGCGAATTTGGCCGATATGTGAGATTTTGATATCGGACTCGGAATGGAATTTCGAAAGCAACAACAGGCCCGTAATGACATTTATGACATGTGTGCAATATTTGAGGTCATTCGGATGAGTTTTGACGTTTTTCAGCATCGAATGTGAATTCTAGAAATTTCATAAGTTCTTAGGCTTGAAATCTATGCATAATTGATGATTTTGATGTTATGAGATATTTTTAAGGCTCGATTGGTTGAGGTCTCGGGGTTGTTTCGGATGCCCAACGGGTGAATTGAAACTTTGAGAACAGCTGAACCATTGCTGGTTATGGTGTCTCGCACCTGCGATGGTTTTCCCGCAGGTGCGGAACCGTATATGCGGAAGATAGGTTCGCATATGCGATTTGAGTGGGGATTGCCAGTTGTTGCAAGTGCGGTCTGGGTTTCGTAGGTGCAGGACCGCAGATGCGGCCAAGTGACCACAGGTGCGGCACTGCAGGTGCGGCCCCAAGGTCGCAGGTGCGGAATCCCTGTGCTGGTTATACCGAAATCTGAGGGTTAGAAATTCATAACTCCAAAATCGATTGAGAGCTCGGAATTTGATGATTTTCAGTGGAATTCGAAGAGGAGAATCATAGGTAACGTTTTCTAACCTTAACCCAATTTTATATCAATAATCTCTATCATTTTCCTCAATCTAATCAATAAAATTGGATGAAAACCATGAAATTGGGATGAAACATCCCCAAGTAGAAATCTGAGGATTTAGGGAGATTTAGACGTCGGATTTTGATGATTCTTGTTCGAGTGAGTTTGTGAGCGAATGGGTGTTCGGGAAATATGACTTTTACCCGATTCCGATACGTGGACCCGGGGGACTTTTTGGGAGAATTTCCTAATTTCGCGTATTAGCTTAGAAATAATTAGCTATTTTGTTCCCTTGAAGTGATATTTATATTATGCAATCGAATTGAATAGATTTGGGCCACCCGGAGTCGGATACTCGTGGCAAGAGCGTGGTATTGAGTTGATTAGCGCAGTCAAGGTAAGTGGTTTGCCTAACTCTGTGTTGGGGATTTCCGTTAGGCATTTTTATACTGATTTTACTATGTGGACGCCGTGCACGTGAGGTGACGAGTGCGTACGCGGGTAATTGTTGCTAAATTCCCGCTTTTCCTTCCATGTCATAACTCATTTCATTCTTGTATTACTGCTTTATGTTATAACTGATTAGTTAGCATAGTAATAAGCATGCCTACCTGTTTTCACTTGAATTCCCCGTATTTGCTACTATTTGCTCCATGCTTAGATAATTTTACCTTATTCTTGCCTATTGTTTTCTTGAATTGTTTAATTAAGCCGTATCCGATAGCATTCTGCATCTCATATTTAAATTGGGACTACGTACCGAGATCCGGGAGCTTTCCCCCTCTACTGCATTGCATATTTAAACTAGGATTACATACTGAGATCCGGGAGCTTTCCTCGTGTACTGCATAACATATTTAAATTGGGACTACAGACTAAGATCCGGGAGCTTTCCCCCTGTACTGCATTATATTTGCTGTTGAGATATATGCTGTGCTAAGCCGAGAGCTCTTCTTTATTATTTCTTTCAGTTTTCCTTTAAATTCTGTTTATTGTAGCTATTTATATGTTACTGTTCAAACTTATAACTGTCATATTTTAAAACTCAGTAGAGCCTTAACCTGAACTCGTCACTACTTGACTGGGGTTAGGCTTTGCACTTACGGAGTACCGAATGTGGAGTACTCACGCCCTTTCCTGCGCATGTTATAACCTGTTCACTGTTGGTTTTGGTCGGAAAATATTTTTCAGGCGAGCTCTTGTGTGTCTCTGTTTGCCTGCTTCTATGTTGAGTCTCATCCGGTTTGGCCAAAACCTTTGACATTGATCTTGTAATTGTTCTTTCCGGATGTGTTATAACCTGTCATGACCCAAAAACTAGCTTGTCGTGATGACGCCTGTCACGGTATTAGGCAAGCCGACATTTATGAAATAACTCCAACACTTAATAGAAACAGATTTTAAGCAGTTTAAGTAGTGAAAACTTCTCATAACATGATAGAAAATCCAAATGCAACGCGAAAACTCTCAACATCGGGGTGTAACTGAGTACATGAGCATCTATACATCACAAGTCTAAGAAAAACATTGTCAAAAATAGTCTGAAACTAAATACATTAAGCAGAAAGATAGGGAAGGAGAGGCAAGGTCTGCGAAGCGCCGACAACTACCTCAGAATATCCAGAAGATCGACTGTGCAATAAATCATCACTCTCCGTGTTCGGAAACAAATGGATCTGCACACGGCTAAATTTTATAGTATTACTTCATCTTTACTGTTTTTGTTATTATTTGTCTTATTTTTCTGCAATTTAGGCTTACCTAGTCGTAGAGACTAGGTGCCGTCACGAGACCGTTCGGAGGGTAAATTCGGGTCGTGACACTCTTGTGTTGTTCTTGTACTATTTGTTATAACCTGTTCACTGTTGGTTTTGGTAAGAAAATATTTTTCAGGCGAGCTCTTGTGTGTTTCTGTTTGCCTGTTTCTCTGTTGAGTCTCATCCGGTCTGGCCAAACCTTTGACATTGATATTGTAATTGTTATTTCCGGATGTGTTATAACCTGTCATGACCCAAAAACTAGCTTGTCGTGATGACGCCATTCACGGTATTAGGCAAGCCGACATTTACAAAATAACTCCAACACTTAATAGAAACAGATTTTAAGCAGTTTAAATAGTGAAAACTTCTCATAACATGATAGAAAATCCAAAACACAACGCGAAAACTCTCAACATCGGGGTGTAACTGAGTACATGAGCATCTATACATCACAAGTCTAAGAAAAACATTGTCAAAAATAGTCTGAAACTAAATACATTAAGCAGAAAGATAGGGAAGGAGAGACAAGGTCTGCGAAGCGCCGACAACTACTTCAGAATCTCCAGAAGATCGAATGTGCAATAAATCATCACTCTCTGTGTTCGGAAACAAATGGATCTGCACACGGCTAAATTTTATAGTATTACTTCATCTTTACTGTTTTTGTTATTATTTGTCTTATATTTCCGCAATTTAGGCTTACCTAGTCATAGAGACTAGGTGCCGTCACGAGACCGTTCTGAGGGTAAATTCGGGTCGTGACACTCTTGTGTTTTTTCTTGTACTATTTGTTATAACTTGTTCACTGTTGGTTTTGGTCGGAAAATATTTTTCAGGCGAACTCTTGTGTGTTTCTGTTTGCCTGCTTCTCTGTTGAGTCTCATCCGGTCTGGCCAAAACCTTTGACATTGATCTTGTAATTGTTCTTTCCGGATGTGTTATAACCTGTCATGACCCAAAAACTAGCTTGTCGTGATGATGCCTGTCACGGTATTAGGCAAGCCGACATTTATGAAATAACTCCAACACTTAATAGAAACAAATTTTAAGTAGTTTAAATAGTGTAACTTCTCATAACATGATAGAAAATCCAAAACACAACGCGAAAACTCTCAACATCGGGGTGTAAATGAGTACATGAGCATCTATACATCACAAGTCTAAGAAAAACATTGTCTAAAATAGTCTGAAACTAAATACATTAAGCAGAAAGATAGGGAAGGAGAGACAAGGTCTGCGAAGCGCCGACAACTACCTCAGAATCTCCAGAAGATCGACTGTGCAATAAATCATCACTCTCCGTGTTCGGAAACAAATGGATATGCACACGGCTAAATTTTATAGTATTACTTCATCTTTACTGTTTTTGTTATTATTCGTATAATTTTTCCGCAATTTAGGCTTACCTAGTCGTAGAGACTAGGTGCCGTCACGAGACCGTTCGGAGGGTAAATTCGGGTCGTGACACTCTTATGTTGTTCTTGTTCTATTTGTTATAACCTGTTCACTGTTGGTTTTGGTTGGAAAATATTTTTCAGGCGAGCTCTTGTGTGTTTCTGTTTGCCTGCTTCTCTGTTGAGTCTCATCCGGTCTGGCCAAAACCTTTGACATTGATCTTGTAATTGTTCTTTCCGGATGTGTTATAACCTGTCATGACCCAAAACCTAGCTTGTCGTGATGACGCCTGTCACGGTATTAGGCAAGCCGACATTTATGAAATAACTCCAACACTTAATAAAAATAGATTTTAAGCAGTTTAAATAGTGAAAACTTCTCATAACATGATAGAAAATCCAAAACACAACGCGAAAAATCTCAACATCGGGGTGTAACTGAGTACATGAGCATCTATACATCACAAGTCTAGGAAAAACATTGTCTAAAATAGTCTAAAACTAAATACATTAAGCAGAAATATAGGGAAGGAGAGACAAGGTCTGCGAAGCGCCGACAACTACCTCAGAATCTCCAGAAGATCGAATGTGCAATAAATCATCACTCTCCGTGTTCGGAAATAAATGAATCTGTACACGGCTAAATTTTATAGTATTACTTCATCTTTACTGTTTTTGTTATTATTTGTCTTATATTTCCGCAATTTAGGCTTACCTAGTCGTAGAAACTAGGTGCCGTCACGAGACCGTTCGAAGGGTAAATTCGGGTCGTGACAAGTTGGTTTCAGAGCGTCTAGGTTCATAAGAGTCACAAGTCACAAGCCGGTTTATTGGAGTCTCGCGGATCGGTGCGGAGACATCCATATCTATCTTCGAGAGGCTATGTAACTGTTAAGAACAATCATATTCTTCGGAATTCCGTATCGTGCTAGTTACTGTCATCAAAATTCTTAAACTCTATTCTATTCTTGCTTACAGATGGTTCGTGCTCGTACTGGACGTACTGATGACCAGGCACCCGAGCCCCCAGCCAGAGCCGTCAGAGGCAGGGGCCGGGGCAGAGGACGAGCACGCGGTGCAACCCGAGCACTGGCGAGTGCAAAGGTAGAGGATCCCCCAGCAGCCACAGTTGGAGTGCACAGGAGGGACCTACTATTACTCCAGCCCTTCAGGAGACATTGGCTTAGTTTTTGAGTGCCTTCAGTACTCTGTCTCAGGCGGGATTACTTCTGATAGCCCCAGCTACATCCCAGGCTGGGGGAGGGACACAGACTCCCGCAACCCGTACTCCTGAGCAGAGGGTTCATATTTGGCAGGTTCCAGAGTATATTCCTATGCCCCCAGCAGCTCCAGCTCAGCATGAGACTAGGATAGCTGTTCTTGAGGCAGAGCAGCTCCGACTTGAGAGGTACAAGAAGTACCACCCACCTGAGTTCAGCGGACTAGCTTCAGATGACGCCCTGAGTTTTCTTGAGGGGTGTCATCGCATTCTACGCACTATGGGTATTGTGGAGACGAGTGGGGTTTCTTTCACTGCTTTCCAGCTGAGGGGAGCAACTTATCAGTGGTGGCGTGCTTTTGAGATGAGTAGTTTGGACGAGGCAACTTCACTTACTTGGGCTCAGTTCTCAGAGATGTTCTTACTCGAGTTCGTCCCTCAGAGCCTTAGGGACGCTTTGCGTGCAGAGTTTGAGCATCTACGCCAGGTTACCATGACTGTGTCAGAGTATGTAGTCCGTTACAGCGATTTGGATGGCCATGAACCAGCTTTGGTTTTCACTGTAAGAGAGAGGGTTCGACGCTTTATTGAGGGGCTCCACCCCAGTATTTAGACCAGCATGGACAGAGAGATAGAGACAAATATCCCTTATCAGTAGGCCGTGAGTATTACTCGGAGGATTGAGACCATATTAGCCCGGGACAGGGAGAAGAGAGAGTCCAAGAGGTCTCGAGAGATTGGTCATTTTTAGGAGCCCGTGCACCAGCAACACGCTATGGTAGGGGTTTTGTGAGTCGCCCCGTTCATTCAGCTCTTCTAGCAGCCAGTGGTATTCCAGCTCCTTCTAGACCTCAGGAGCCTTATTATGCACCACCAGTATCTCAGATGCCTCCTGCTCGAGGTGCTATCACTGGCCAGTCCAGCAGGCCAGTTCAGAGTCAACATCAGCCGCCACGTCCTCCGAGGGGTTGTTTTGAGTGTGGTGACCCTCATCATGTGATATGAGATTTCCCCAGAGCTAGGAGGGGTGCACCACCTCAGACTTATCAGGTTCCACGCCTTCCACCAGGCCCTCCAGCTATTCTTCCAGCCCCAGCTGCTACCCCACAATCTCAAGAAGCTCGAGGTGGAGGTCGGGAAGGTCGAGGTCGCCTTAGAGGGGGAGGCCAGGCCAGGTACTATGCTCTTCCAGCCCGATCCGAGGCCATTACTTCAGATTCAGCCATTACAGGTATTGTTCCCATTTGTCATAGGGATGCATCAATATTATTTGACCCAGACTCTACATATTCGTATGTGTCTTCTTATTTTGCTTCACATATGGGGATACCTCGGGATTCTTTGAGTTCCCCTGTTTATGTTTCTACTCGGCCAAATACATCGGCAGCTCCTTAAACTTGTCCTCACTTTTCACTTTGACACTTTTTCTTGACTGTGGTCCATTTGAACACTTCAACCACACTCGAATGTGTCATTTAAACACAAAATTCGTAGGCAGCCAAACATAAGTCATGCGTGTGATTCACTCGCCACGGTAACGAATAAAAAAGAGACACGTGGATTTAACTTGAATTAATTAATTAAAAAAGCCATTTTCAGCCATTGTAATCTTCCCCAACAACCTTTATCTCCATAACCTGAAAACCCTAGACCTCTCCTTACAGCCAGCCACCGCCACCCTTACCCAAAACCATCAGCCGCCGCCGCCACCCCTACCCTGAACCCTAGGACCTCAACCTCTCCAAGACCCATCTTCTTCTTGACGCCACAAACGACCACCCACCACAGGCGACTCTAGCTTTCTTCCATCCATACCCACTAGTTGCCGGCGACTTCTTCCATCCACACCCTCCAGTCGCCAGCGCCCCGAAGCTAGAAGACACTTCCAGCAGCGACAATAGTCGCAAACACTGATCTGAAATAATAAAAAAAAGAGAAAAATTAAAGCTTATTTTTTTTTGTTTTCTTGTACATTTTTCACTTACACAATTTGAAACTTACTCTGTCCATTATGCTCTGAAACAAAAAAGAAAAAAAGAGAGAGAAAACGGGCAAAAAAAATAATAGCAAGAACAGTGAAAAAAATTAAGTTCTTTCATTTCTTTAATTTGTTTCAAAAGTCAGAAAAATTCGAAAAAGGGCTTTGTTCTTCTTCAGGATTGTTGTGTGAGTTCGATTGAGAAGTTGTCGTTCGAGGCCGGGCCGTTGCTTGTCTTGGACCTGGCCGGAGTTCTCACTTTTCCGGCGAACTCCATGTCTGTTCTGTTCTCCAAAGAATAGGAGGAGAAAAAAAATAAAAAATAGAAATACTGATCTCTCACGCTCCTAAAAGTAGTGTATTACACGCACTATGCCACATCACCAAATTGTGTCTAAATGACACAGTAGTACCCTTGTTCTGGGGTTCAAATGGACTACAGTCAAGAAAAAGTGTCAAAGTGAAAAGTGAGGACAAGTTTAAGGGGCTCCCGATGTATTTGGCCTTTCTACTCCTGTGGGATATTCTCTTATGGTGGACCGCGTATATCGGTCGTGTTTGATTGTTATCAGTGGTTTTGAGACCAGGGCTGATTTGTTATTACTCAGTATGATAGATTTCAATGTTATATTGGGTATGGACTGGCTGTCTCCCTACTATGCTATTCTTGATTGTCACGCCAAGACCGTGGCGCTGGCTATGCCAGGATTATCGATGTTAGAGTGGAGAGGCTCCTTAGAGTACACTCCCCGCATGGTCATTTCTTTTCTTAAGGCTCAACGGATGGTTGAAAAGGGGTGTGATGCATACTTGGCTTATGTGAGAGATGTGAGTGCTGATACCCCTACAGTTGAGTCAGTTCCAGTTGTGAGGGACTATCCTGATGTATTTCCAGCTGATCTTCCGGGTATGCCGCCCGATAGAGACATTGATTTTGGCATTGACTTATTGCCGGGCACTCAGCCCATTTCCACTCCTCCCTATCGCATGGCTCCTCCTGAGTTAAATGAGTTGAATGAGCAGTTGCAAGAGTTGCTTGACAAAGGTTTCATCAGGCCCAATGTATCACCTTGGGGTGCTCCGGTGTTATTTGTGAAGAAAAAGGATGGTTCGATGCTTATGTGTATTGACTACCGGCAGCTGAATAAGGTGATAGTGAAGAACATGTACCCATTGCCCCGCATTGATGATTTATTTGACCAGTTACAAGGTGCTAGGGTGTTCTCCAAGATTGATCTTCGTTCGGGCTACCCTCAGTTGAAGATTCGGGAGCCAGATATCCCGAAGAGTGCCTTCAAGACCAGATATGGCCACTATGAGTTCCTTGTTATGTCATTTGGGAAGACCAATGCCTCAGCATCCTTCATGCACCTGATGCACAACGTATTTCGGCCGTATCTTGATACTTTCATCATCGTGTTCATTGACGACATTCTGGTATATTCTCGGTCCCAGGAGGACCATGAGCAATATTTGAGGATCGTACTTCACACATTGAGAGAGAGGAAGTTGTATGCCAAATTTTCTAAGTGTGAATTTTGGCTTGATTTTGTGGCATTCTTAGGCCATGTGGTATCTTCGGATGGGATCAAGGTAGACCCGAAGAAGGTAGAGGCAGTGCAGAGTTAGCCTAGACCGTTTTCAGCTACTGAGATCCGCAGTTTCCTCGTTTGGCTAGGTATTATCACCGTTTTGTGGAGGGATGTTCATCCATTTCAATGCCCATGACCAGACTGACCCAGAAGGGTGCACCTTTTATATGGACAGAGGAGTGCATGAGAGCTTTCAGAAACTCAAGACAGCCCTGACTACAGCTCCAGTGTTAGTATTACCCACAGGTTCAGGGTCCTATACAGTCTATTGTGATGCTTCGAGGATTGGCCTAGGAGAAGTGTTGATGCAAGACGATAGGGTGATTCTTACGCATCCATACAGTTGAAGGTGCATGAGAAAAACTACCATGTTCATGATCTCGAGTTGGCAGCGAATGTTCACGCCCTGAAGACATGGCGTCATTATTTATATGGTGTTCCCTGTGAGATATTCATGGATCACCGGAGTTTGCAGCACATATTCAGGCAGAAGGATCTTAATTTGCGCCAGCGTAGGTGGTTGGAGCTACTCAAGGATTATTACATCACTATATTATATCACCCGGGGAAGGCCAATGTGGTGGCCGACGCCTTGAGTCACCGGGCGGAGAGTTTGGGTAGTTTGGCATATCTTTGTGCAGCTGAGAGGCCCTTAGCCTTGGATGTTCAGTCCTTAGCCAGCGTGAGGCTGGATCTTTCTGAGCCTCACCGAGTATTTGCTTGCGTTTTTGCTTGATCTTCTCTTTATGACCGCATTCGGGAGCGCCAGTATGAGGATCCCAACCTTCGGGCTCTTCAGGATAGAGTTCGGTAGGGTGATGCCAGGGATGTGACCATAGGTGATGACAGTGTGATGAAGATGCAGGGCCGGATTTGTGTGCCAAATGTAGATGGACTTCGGGAGTTGTTTCTTGAAGAGGCCCATAGCTCGCGGTATTCCATCCATCCGGGTACCGCGAAGATGTACCAGGATCTGAGACAGCACTATTGGTGGCGAAGGATGAAGAAGGATATAGCGAAGTTTGTAGCCAAGTGTCTCAATTGTCAGCAAGTCAAATATGAGCATCAGAGACCGGGAGGATTACTTCAGCAGATTAAGCTTCCAGAGTGGAAGTGGGAGCGGATCACCATGGACTTTGTGGCTGGACTTCCTAGGACCTTGGGGAAGCATGATTCTATTTTGGTGATTTTGGGCCGGCTGACTAAATCAGCTCATTTCATTCCAGTGTTGACTACATATTCTTCTGAGAGGTTGGCCCAGATCTACATTCGGGATATAGTCCGGTTGCACGGTGTGCCGGTGTCCATTATATCAGATCGAGGTCCCCAGTTCACCTCGCACTTCTAGAGAGCCTTGCATAGTGAGTTGGGTACCTAGATAGATCTCAACACAACATTCCACCCCCAGACGGACAGGCAGTCCGAGCGCACGATTCAGATTCTTGAGGATATGCTCCGTGCCTGTGTGATAGATTTTGGAGGGTCATGGGATCGATACTTGCCTCTTGCAGAGTTTGCTTATAATAACAGCTACCAGTCCAACATTTAGATGGCGCCGTATGAGGCTTTGTATGGTAGGCGGTGCAGGTCTCCAGTGGGATGGTTTGAGCCGGACGAGGCCCGATTGTTGGGTACAGACTTAGTTCAGGATGCCATGGACAAGGTGAAGGTGATCCAAGAGAGACTTTGCACAACTAAGTCCAGGAAGAAGAGTTATGCGGACCGTAAGGTTCGTGACTTGGCATTTATGACTGGTGATCGGGTTTTGCTTTGGGTATCACCGATGAAAGGCGTCATGAGATTCGGGATAAAGGGTAAGAAGAGTCCGAGGTTCATTGGCCCTTTTGAGGTATTGTAGCGGGTTGGGGAGGTAGCCTATGAGTTGTCCTTTCCTCCTAACCTAGCAGGAGTTCATCCGGTATTCCACGTTTCCATGCTCCGGAAGTATCACACTGATCCGACTCATGTATTGGATTTCAGTTCAGTCCAGTTGTACAAGGAGCTATCATATGTTGAGGAGCCTGTGGCCATATTCGACAGCCAGGTCAGAAAGCTCAGATCGAAGAAAATTGCCTCAGTCAAGGTTCAGTGGAGGGGTCACCCATCGAGGAGGCGACTTGGGAGACCGAGCAGGACACGCGGAGTCAGTACCCTCATCTTTTCACAGCTTCAGGTATTTTTCTATACTCGTTTGAGGACGAACGATTTTCGTAAGAGGGGGAGAATGTAACAACCCGGTCAGTCGTTTTGAGAGTTAGCGCCCCTATCCTGTAATAACTTCTTCTCCCATATCTATTTATGCTATTGAAACTTTCCGGAGCGTTGAGTGGTGAAATTCGGAGTGGTTTTGGACACTTAGTTCATAAATATGGAATTTAGCTTTAGAAATTGGCCATAGCTATAACTGTTAGAAGACAGATCCGAAATGGAATTTCGTCGACTCCGTTAGCTCTGTTGGGTGATTTCGGGGTTAGGAGCGTGTTCGGAATGTGTTTTCGAGGTCGGTTGTAGATTTAGGCTTGAATTGGCGAAAGTTGGAATTTCGGCGAATTTGGCCGATAGGTGATATTTTGATATCAGACTCGGAATGGAATTCCGAAAGCTGCAGCAGGTCCGTAATGCCATTTATGACCTGTGTGCAACATTTGAGGTCATTCGGATGAGTTTTGACGTGTTTCGGCATCAGATGTGAATTCTAGAAATTTCATAAGTTCTTAGGCTTGAATCTATGCATAATTGACGATCTTGATGTTATGAGATGTGTTTTTAAGGCTCGACCAAGTTTGAACAAGGTATTAAGGCCAGTTGGTAGGTTTGGTTGAGGTCCCGGTGGCCTCAGGTTTGTTTCGGATGCCCAACGGGTGAATTTGAAACTTTGAGAACAACTGAACCATTGCTGGTTCTGGTGTCTCGCACCTGCGATGATTTTCCCGCAGGTGCGGAAGATAGGTTCGCAGATGCAGTTTGAGTGGGGATTGCCAGTTTTCGCAAATGCGGGACCGCAGATGCGGCCCCAGCCTTCTTAAGTCACTTCCGCACCCGCGATATATTTTTTGCAGGTGCGGCACCGCAGCTGCGGCCTCAAGGTCGCAAGTGCGGAATCCCTGTGCTACTTATACCAAAATCCGAGGGTTAGAAATTCATAACTCCAAAATCGATTGAGAGCTCAGAATTTGACAATTTTTAGTGGAATCCGAAGAGGAGAATCATAGGTAACATTTTCTAACCTTAACCCAATTTTATATCAATAATCTCTATCATTTTCCTCAATCTAATCAATAAAATTGGATGAAAAACCATGAAATTGGGATGAAACTTCCCAAAGTAGAAATCTGAGGATTTTGGGAGATTTAGACGTCGGATTTTGATGATTCTTGTTCGAGTGAGTTCGTGAGCGAGTGGGTGTTCGGGAAATATGATTTTTACCCGATTCCTAGACGTGGACCCGGGGGAATTTTTGGGCGAATTTCCTAATTTCGCGTATTAGATTAGAAATAATTAGCTATCTTGTTCCCTTGAAGTGATATTTACATTATGCAATCGAATTGAATAGATTTGGGCCACCCGGAGTCGGATACTCGTGGCAAGAGTGTGGTATTGAGTTGATTAGCACAGTCAAGGTAAGTGGTTTGCCTAACTCTGTGTTGGGGATTTCCCTTAGGCATTTTTATACTGATTTTACTATGTGGACGCCGTGCACGTGAGGTGACGAGTGCGTACGCGGGTCATTGTTGCTAAATTCCCGCTTTTCCTTCCATGTCATAACTCATTTCATACTTATATTACCGCTTCATGTTATAACTGATTAGTTAGCCTAGGAATAAGCATGCCTACCTGTTTTCACTTGAATTCCCCGTATTTGCTACTATTTGCTCCATGCTTAGGTAGTTTTACCTTATTCTTGCCTATTATTTTCTTGAATTTTTTAATTAAGCCGTATCCGATAGCATTCTGCATCTCATATTTAAATTGAGACTACGTACCGAGATCCGGGAGCTTTCTTCCTGTACTGCATTGCATATTTAAATTGGGACTACAGATTAAGATCCTGGAGCTTTCCTCGTGTACTGCATAGCATATTTAAATTGGGACTACAGACTGAGATCCGGGAGCTTTCCCCCTGTACTGCATTGCATATTTGCTGTTGAGATATATGCTGTGCTGAGCCGAGGGCTCTTCTTTATTATTTCTTTCAATTTTCCTTTAAATTCTGTTTATTGTAGCTATTTATATGTCACTGTTCAAACTTATAACTGTCTTATTTTCAAACTCAGTAGAGCATTAACCTGACCTCGTCACTACTTGACTGGGGGTTAGGCTTGGCACTTAAGGAGTACCGAATGTGGAGTACTCACGCCCTTTCCTGCGCATGTTTTCCCCATGTGCAGATCCAGATACCAGTACACAGCGTTTTGGCTAGGAGTATTACATCAGCTGTTAGGAGACCACGAGGTAATTCTGCAGCGTCCGCAGAATCCCACGTGTCCCCATCTACTCTACTACAGGCTTAGGAGATATACATATACACTTTTTCTTTGTTCCGTTGTATAGAGCTATAGTCGAATAAAGCTTGTGATTTGTGGCATTTCGAGTTTTGGAAAAGTAAAAGTTGTAGATGCCGAGCGGCTAAATTTTATAGTATTATTTCATCTTTACTGTTTTTGTTATTATTTGTCTTATTTTTCCTAGTCGTAGAGACTAGGTGCCGTCACGAGACCGTTCGGAGGATAAATTCGGGTCGTGACACTCTTGTGCTATTCTTGTACTATTTGTTATAACCTGTTCACTGTTGGTTTTGGTCGAAAAATATTTTTCAGGCGAGCTCTTGTGTGTTTCTGTTTGCCTGCTTCTCTGTTGAGTCTCATCCGGTCTGGCCAAAACCTTTGACATTGATCTTGTAATTGTTCTTTCCGGATGTGTTATTACCTGTCATGACCCAAAAACTGGCTTGTCGTGATGACGTCTGTCACGGTATTAGGCAAGCCGACATTTATGAAATAACTCCAACACTTAATAGAAACAGATTTTAAGAGGTTCAAATAGTAAAAACTTCTCATAACATGATAGAAAATCCAAAACACAACGCGAAAACTCTCAACATCGGGGTGTCCTTGAGTACATAAGCATCTATACATCACAAGTCTAAGAAAAACATTGTCTAAAATAGACTGAAACTAAATACAATAAGCAGAAAGATAGGGAAGGAGAGACAAGGTCTGCGAAGCACCGACAACTGCCTTAGAATCTCCAGAAGATCGACTGTGCAATAAATCATCACTCTCCGCGTTCGGAAACAAATGGATCTGCACAAGAAGTGCAGGGTGTAGCATGAGTACAACCAACTCAGTAAGTAACAATACTAAAAAACAAACTGGAAGTAGTGACGAGATTTATAATTATAGCTCAATTTCAGTAATCTCAACATAGGAAAGTAGGCATGATGTCAAGTTCGACAATTTTAGTTTAATCAGTTACTTCAGAATCAGTTTAAGTGAAACAACGTGTAATTCAAAAAATTTCAAGGAAATGATGCATGGTAGCTAAGTGCAACAATAATGAAGTCAAATTTATACTCTCGGGGCAACAATCACTCAGCCCTCCCATTCACTCGGTACTCGACACTCACACTCAGTAGGTACCACACTCACTGGGGATGTGTACAAACTCCGGAGGGGCTCCTTCAGTCCAAGCGCTATAATCCGCACGGACAACTCACGTGCTACACGGACAACTCACGTACTATAGTATTAATATTTGGATCCGCACGGGGAACTATGTGCTATAGTATAAATATCTCACAATCAGGCCCTGGGCCTCACTCAGTCATCAATCTCTCCAGTCTTTCGGGCTCTCAGTAATCATGAAAATCAGCCCAAACAGAACTGATATAATGCATCAACAAGGAACAATAGAGACTGAGATATGATATGCAAGTAAAGTTGAGACTGATTACAACACATTAATTCAATAGATAGATTAATATGTACACGACCTCTGAGGGTCCCTTCAGTACCCACACATGGCCTAAACATGATTTCTTACATGATTTGCAGCTTTATATATCACATGTAGAATTTATAGATATTAATAGGTTAATCATCTATACAATTCCATGGAATGGACTAAGTCCCAATTCCTACGGTGCATGCCTACACGCCTCTCACCTAGCATGTGCGTCACATCAAAACCACTCACATGACACATAATTCGGGAGTTTCATACCCACTGAACCAAATTTAGAACTGTTACTTACCTCAATCAGAGCAAATCTCTACTCCAACACACCCTTGCCTCGCGAAACGGCCTCTGAATGCCTCGAATCTAACCGTAAACAATCAGATATAATCAATAGGGGCTAAAGAAATCAACTCCATGAGAAAATGCTAAGTTATTAAGTAAAAGTCAAAAATTGACTCAAAAGCCAGCCCTCGGGCACACGTCTCAGAATCGGGTAAAAGTCACAAAATCCGAACACCCATTCGATCACGAGTCCACCCATAAAAAAATTACTCAAATCCGATACCAAAATATCGAACAAAACCTCAAAATTTAACCTAAGAACTTTTATCCATTTCCCCAAATTTTCCACCCCAAATCACAAATGTAATGATCATATCAAAGGCATAATCATGGAAATTAACCAATACTACTTACCCCAAACACCCACGTGAAAATCTCTCCAAAAATCGCTTTCCACCGAGCTCCCAAATAAATTTTTGTGTAATGAACTTAAACCCTCATTTTTGGAACTTTTAAATCTGTCCAGGTGCGCCTCATTCGTGAATGCAGAAAGAGCCTTATGTTCGCAAAGCACAAATCATGACCGCCCAGAAAATCCTCTTTCGCGAACACGACCTTACCCTTGCGAACGCAATGCCTCACAGAACTTGACCTACGCGAACGCGTCCCCATGACTGCGAACGCGAAGCCTTAAGTCCTGATGCCCAGCCTGCCTCGCCCTTCTATGCGAACGCGAGCTCCTTCACGCGATCGCGATGCACACTCGCCCCCAACCTTTGCGAATGCGATGCTGTCTTCGTGATCAAGATGAACAATTTCTCGTCTGCCTCTGGGTACTCTTCACGAATGCAAGACCTCCCTCGCGAACGCATATAAGGAAAGCATCAACTTGTAAACCAACAGTCTTCATCCAAATATCAAGTTCAAAAATGTCGCGCCCCAACCTCGGGGAGCACGACTGGCGCTCAATCGAGTGAACCCGATCGAGCAAGCCTATTATATGAGGGGAAGAGGCGCCACTAGCTACGATCGGCACTATCTGCTATGGAACCACCTACATCCATTCAAAGATGTAGCGTCACTGGCAAAAGGGAGGTTAGTACTATCGAATAGTACTAGTATGTAAAGCCAAACACCAATCTTAATAGAATGAACAATGACACAAAGAGAAAGTAGTCATGATAAACAATAAGAGCTTCAACCCATTATGAAAACATCAAGTAGGGATCACATAGTTTCCGGTTCAATTTTCTATCTTATTAGGTTGATAATTTTAGTGCTATGTGCCACAATCCACAATGCCACCGTGTTCCTACACGGAGTCCGATCTCGACCCGACTGGCTAGGTCATCTCTTTTGAGTCATTATCCATATCCATAATTCCAATCAATTAATCCAGCACAATAACCACCATGTGTGCGGCATAGCGTCCGATCACGGCCCGATCGGCTAGGTCATCTCACCTTAGATATAATCCTTTCAAGCATTCATTTCGTTTCACATTTCCTTCCCATCTTTCATTACATGGCACGAGTAGCCTCTTTTATTATGCCGTTCTTGGCACTTGGTATATCTTATAATTCAAATTCCCCTTCTTGTACACTCAAATAACATGGTGATCATATCAATAAGGCCTATCATATAAGGCATTCCAAACATAAGGGAAAAAGCTTGGAAAATCTTAATCATACGGAGGCTTTTCATACAAATTGGCTTAGCGAACATTATTCGATTCCTGACATGAATTCTTAACCTTTATCGACACAGGTTCCTCATTTCAAACACATTCTCAAATAGCATGATATCATGATAAACATTAATTGAACATGAATCTTTTAGCACCACGACAAGGTGGGTTGCTATGATGGTAAGCACCCTCCACTTCCAACCAAGAGGTTGTGAGTTCGAGTCACCCCAAGAGAAAGGTGGAGAGTTCTTGGAGGGAAGGATGTCGAGGGTCTATTGGAAATAGCCTCTCTACCTTAGGGTAGGGGTAAGGTCTGCGTACACACTACCCTCCCCAGACCCCACTTGTGGGATTATACTGGGTTGTTGTTGAATCTTTTAGCACCACGTATTGGGGCAGCCAAATCTAGCATGACCAAGTTAGGAACTTACACCAAATACTCGAACACCGCGGGTTCGATTCTAAGAAGAAGGGAGTTTAGCCATACATACCTCAATTAAACTTTTCTTAATTTCTACAACAAGTTCCGAAATCCTTAGCATCTTCAATCTATTTAACAATGTAGCACAATTGAACCCATAATTAGGAAAAACGATCATAGTCCTAGCTCACTTGAGCATTCTATCAAACACTATGTGTTTATTAAGGTTCCATGACCCCTTTTTGTGAAATATTACACCAACACATTCCCCATTATTTTCTATCTTTGTTTTACCACTCCCCCATATACCTTAGGATCACACGCATGCAAGGTAACCACCCTCATCCCCATGAATACTCACTAATGGCCCATTATAGCTATATTTTGGAATTAAGAGCTTGGGTGATAGAAGCTTACCTCTTGGGAAGGAGACCTAGGTGCCTCTCTTGTTAATCTTCAAGGTGTTTAAGCAAGAATTAAAGAACAATTGATGAAGACCACTTTCTCTCTCTAGGATCCTTTCCAATCACTCTAAACTATCAGAAAAATATACTTAAAATGGTCTTATGTGGGTGTTTTAACGGAATGGGGTCGGGTTTTAAAATAAGAAAATGGGTGCCCTGACCGCAAAAATAGCCCTCAGGGGATTGAATTTTCTGTCCGGGAATGCGACCAGTATGGAGTCCGCATAATTGTTCAGCGGTCGCATAATACACCGCATAACTTCCCTTTGCAAAAGTCCAAGATGATTATGCGATCAATATGTGGCCCGCAAAGCGATTAAGCGATCGCGTAATTGGCCGCATAACTGACCTCAAAATTGGCCAACTTTTTTTCCCCCATCCGCGGCCAATATGCAGTCCGCAGAGTGATTATGCGGCCGCATAATGGTCCGTAGAAGCGCATTCTTTTGCAAACATTTTCCTTAAGGTTCGCAGCGTACTGTTCAATCCAAAAGGTCCGAAAGAATTTCTACTATTATGACACATAAATATAACTTGGCGCTATGAAACTCCTGGTTTTTATTTAAAATTTTTACGGGGCCTTACAAATAATTGATCCGTAAAACATCCGAAACTCACCCGAGGCCTCTGGGACCTCAACCAAACATACCACAAAGTCCCAAAATATCATACGAACATAGTCGAGCCCTCAAATCACCTCAAACAACATAAAAAATACGAATCACACCCCAATTCAAGCCTATGGAAACGAAGGAAATTTCAACTTGTATGAATGACACTGAAACCTATCAAATCACGTCCGATTGAGCCCAAATTTTGCACACATGTCACTATTGACATTATGGACCTACTCGAACTTTTGGAATCCGAATCCGACCCCGATATTAGTAAGTCCACTCCCGATCAAACTTTTCAAAAATCCAACTTTCTTCATTTCAAGCGTAATTCCACTACAGACTCTAAATCACAATGCAGACATACTCCTAAGTCTAAAATCACCCAATGAAGTTAATAGAACCATCAAAACTCCATTCCGGAGTCCTTTACACATAAGTCAACATCCGGTCAACCATTTCAACTTAAACTTTCAACCATAAGACTATGTGTCTCAATTCATTCCAAAACCCCACCGAACCCGAACCAACTACCCTAATAAATCACATGGCAGCTATAAAGTACAAATGGGCAGTAAATGGGGGAACGACGCTACAACTCTCAAAACGACCGGTCGGGTCGTTACATAACCCATTGATTAGTTTTTGATTTTTGGGATTCTTTGCTTATTACTGTTATTATTTTTGTTACTGCTACTAACACTATCTGTTTGAGATATCATTTTCAAAATTTGGGTTTGTTTGGCTTCTTCGATGATTGACCTTTGAGGCCTCCCATTTGTTGTGCTGCTGAAAATGCTGTCGTAATTTGTGACAATACTGCCTCCTTAGGACTGTTACCTACTGTGTTTTGACGATTTATGTTTGTGAATTTTGGAGTGTTGTTCTTGCCTCAATGTTCGTTCTCGATGATCCTTCATAGTGGACCTTGACTAATTTGATCGAGATACTACCTTGAAAACAAAATTTTTGAGGCCAGGACGTCCTGAATGACCCTCGGATTGTGCCCGAAATAACGAGGCGATGATGATAAACATCGAAAAATAAAAGACGAGGATGCGATGAACCAATAAAACCTTATGAGGACGACACGATCAGCCGCCATAGTCGCAACCAAGGCGTTCCCATTCTCATGTCTAAACGGATAACAAACAATACATATCTGCAGAGGCGGACCTACACTAGGGGTTGAGGGGTCACGGGACCCCGTTAGCCTTGGAAAAAATCATGTATATATCTATTATAAATAGATATATGTATAGAGAGGACCCCTCATATATTTTCCTTGGCCCCCTCAAAACACGAAAGCAGTGTTGGAGGACTGGTAATAGCCTACAGTTCAACTTTGCTCCGGCTTTGGATACCCGAGATCGAATCCAATGTGCAACACCGTCTTTTATCTTTAAGTTCTTGTTTTTTTTCTTTTGGGTTACTTTTTCTTAATTCACTATACAAACTTCTCCTTTTTGTTACCTTACCACTACTCCCTAAGTAGTTAATTGGTTTATTTTTTTCCTTTTATCTTTTTGGAATTAGTTTAGTATTAATTTATTTTATTCCTTTTCAAATTCCCCTTTTTTTTTTAACTTTCTCTTTCTTTAAAACTTTTATCTCCTATTCACCCATAGAAAAATTAAAAGAGGTAAATTAAAGAACTAAGCATGATGGGAAAGTAAAACATATTATTTTTACAAGAGTGAGAGTGAAGTTGGATTCACATAATTACCAATAAAGTTTACCTTTTGAAGATAGTAAAATGCAAAATAACTTGACAATTTGATGTGTGTTTTTCATATGGATATTTGCAAGTGGCTTATGATTCTCTATGCATCAGCAAGATATCTCAATTCTAATTAGTGATACCTAAACATTTAGCTAGTTAACATCTGATTAGCTAGAATCACATTGAGATATTTTATACAAAAATTTACACATTAAAGTTCAAACTTTGCATGGCTTGCATATATTATAACTACGGGGAGTTCAAGTATAAGCTGATAATTTTATGCTAGTATCAAATCACTAATGTTAGTAAATATTGAATTTCTATTTTCTTGATATGTATCATAATCATTACAGTATATTTTTAAGGAATTAGTACGTCAAACTTTACCGTTGGTAACTGATATATCTAGAAGCGGTGGTGCCCCCATCGCTCAAATCCTGGTCCGCCTCTGCATATCTGGACCTCCTATAATATATTTCAAATTATTTTCCAAAAGAAATATTTCTAAAACATTTTCAAAAACAATCTTCCAAAAACATTTTCAGATAATCTTTCAAAAATAAAAATATTTTCCTATTCAATCAATTTTCAAAACAACATTAACAATGACCCAGTATAATCCCACAAGTGAGATCTAGGGAAGGCAGTGTGTACGCAGATCTTACCCCTACCCTGGGGTAGGAAAACAATTTCAAAAAATATACTTTCATTATTTATATTTTATAGTTATGTTATTTACTAATATTTTATTGTTTCTTTTGAAAGGTACCCTACCCAGGAGTTATCTTTCAAAGATGATGTTTGAAGAAAATCAAAGACGAATCCTCGTCAAAGTTTTCTGCTTCATACTTCCCGTTCCCCGATGTACTAAAAAATACAAGTATAGTAAAATCGTAGACATCTATCATATCTAATTATTCATTTATTCTTGTTCTATATTTGTTTATATGCGACATCACTTAGGACTAAATACATCTAGATAAATAATAAACATTCATCATGTATGCCAAATAAATGCGTAGCTTATATCTATAATTAGATTATTAGATATGTTTTCGTAACTTGATTAATTGACTATGATCGATACGAACCTAATGAATTAAACTACTTGTTCATTGCATAAGCATGACATTCTTTTTCTAATAAGATAGTTTATATCTTTCTTACATGCGTATGCGTGCTATTATGTTTAATTACACTTTTAGGCCACTCTATTTGTAAATTACTTTCTATAATCATTTCACTTTAAGTAAATACATATTTTATACAAATTCTTGATAATTAATAATAATATTTGATATGATTAGTTTACATATAATTGTGCAAAATTAATGGTCTTCATGTGGGATTTTCTCAAGGTCCGGAATATTCTATACATTGTACATCCATTATATTCATGTGAATATAACCATTGTTCTTGTCTATATTCCTTGACCTATTCTTTGTTAGCCATGCATTTGTTAAAAGCATCATTTACCATTCTTTTCAAGATCATTCCAAAACAAACATTCTTTCACATATTCTATCCCAAAGTTGTTAATCCGGAGTAGACTCTCATGGGGTTTTTCTTTGATTTAAACCTACATCCAAAGATTTTCGTTTGTCAAAAAATAACCTTATACTTCATTAATTAAGATGCATACCTTCTTCAGAGCTTTCCATATCTCTCACATATTTTGTCTACTTTCTTGTGCATAATTAATCACATAATTTTATTTTGAGCTTTATGCCTTACTATGAATAGATGTCATTCTTTACTCATCGAATCAATTCTTTTACATCATTCGTTATACACTAAGATTATTTGAAGATGATTCTTTGGAGATAACTTTTTCCATTCTTGACGAACTATTTCAGATTGACTTTTCTTTTTAGCCTTTCATCTAAAGTAGTTAGCCTTGAACATAAATCAAATCTTATCAACTGTATTCTTTTTTACATTCATCCAATTAATTTATAAATTCTTTATTTGTCTCTACATATTTTGTATATTTATTAAGTCATCGAAAAAAATAATTTTTCATGACCTCATCCACATTCTTCACACATATTTTATTATACGTATACTTATATTTTTACCATGTGACACTCATGCTTAGTCAATCTATTTTTCCAAATCACTTTCATAATTCGGGTAAATATTAAAATAATTATCCTTTTGAACCTTCCCTCTCTTATTTGATGGAGTCCACCGGAACCACAATTTTTGGATCTTGAGGGATGCCTAACACCTTCACCTCGAGATGATTTGAACATTTACCTAGAATCTCAACGGTTTCGCAGACCATAATTACAATGTATATTATATAGTGTAGTATAGGTGTCCTAGTATACTTTAAATACTTGACGACAACTCTAAATAATGATTAACCTTGTATAGTATTATAAATTGTACATTGTTTTGACTTGTGCAGAATAGGGTGCAACACCAATTGGAAGAAACCTGGGCAGAAAGAGCTCGGTAGGAACTCTGTGCTGGTAATGCACCGAATGAAGACCAAACTGGAGCACCACAAACGAGTTGATAAGTTGACGGAACTAGCCTTATAGGATGGCCTCTCCTAGAATGATCCCTACATCCGGATGAGATGCTGGTGAAACTGCCAAAATATCGGGGCTTCTTGCCCCTCATCACTATGGTCTCTCGGCTCTGACTCCGAATATGCTCAATCCTGCGCGCTATGTCCACAACCTAAAGAAACATAGTACCAATCTCCTCCTCCCTAGCCGTAGTAATCTTGATACCAAATTTCAAACCCTAAATGAAACTCTTTACCTTCTCAACATCAGTGGGAATCCGAAACCTTCAAATGGACAACACAAATAGAGACAAATATCCTGGGATCCTCCAAATCCAAATCCGAACATACGACTAAGTCTAGAATCACTATATGAACATGTTGTAACCATCAAATCGTGAATCCGAGGTCTTTTACATAATAGTCAAACCTTGGTCAGCTCTTACAACTAAGTGTACCAATTCACTCCAAAACTTTCCCAGAACCAAACCAACCATCCCCTCAAGTCATAACACAATAAACAAGCATACAAGAATAATCAAATGGGGAAATGTGACTCAAATACACAAAATGACAGGTCGGGTCATTACATATGGTTATTGAAATATTGATGTGCATGTGGTACTGTGGTCATTCTTATCTCTCACATAATATATTACGCTCACTCATTCCTCTTAATCATATTTATGTATACCACATTGCTTGGTTTTGATATTGTAATAACTCGGTCAGTCATTTTGAGTATTTGAGCCTCTTTCCCCTATTTTTATGCTTCCCATTTGTTTGTTTGATGTTTTATGACCTGCAGGGACGGTTGGTTTAGTTTTAGTATGGTTTGGAACGTTTAAAGTTAAGAAATAGATTTTTTATCTTCGATTCTTGTTTTGATGTTATTTATGGTGTTGCAAGCCTTTGGATAAGTTAAAATTAGGTATATTGACTTGTTGGTATGGTTGGAAGGGGTTACGAGGGGCTCGAGTATGTTTCAGAGTGGTTTTAGACCATTTTGGACCGTGTTGATGTTGCTGAATTTTTTCCTGATATCTGGTGTATCGCACGTGTGGAGGAAGGTGCACAGGTATTAAATCGCACCTACGATGGGTAGGTTCAAACCTTTGAAGATGGCATGTCCTAGAGATTTGTCACACTTGTGATGTTTTGCACAGGTGCAGTGGCTATAGTTGCAAGGACGAAATGTGCGCATGCAAAGGGTTGGTGAGGCATGGGTTCGAAGATGCAATGGAGAGGATCACATCAGTGCATTCGCAGATGTAGATGAGATGTTGTTGATGCAAAGTGGAGCCTGGGCTAAGACCTCGAAGATGCGAAGCTCGAACCTGCTGCGAAGTATGTGCAGGTTCGAGGATGCTTGACACGATTATATTTTAATGTTTTGCCCATTTTCGACCATTTTTTAGTTTTGAAGCTCGGGAAGAGGCAATTTGGGAAGAGATTTTTACTACTACTTTGAGGGTAAGTAATTTCTACTTGGATTTGATGATATATCTTGATTCCCCACAGATTTATACACTTACAATATGGATCATTAAAGGAAAATTTGTGGTTTTGTCTACAACCTAAGAGAGTGTAATTTGAAGATTTGAGTACTAATTCTGACTCAGTATTGGAATCTAATCATGTATTTGGACTTGTAGGGTTATTTTTAGTCGGGATCTACTCCAAGACTCGAGTTTTGTCTATGCGGACCTAGAGTTGACTTTTTGGTATTTGATTAAATATTGAAGCTTTATCTTTATGGTTGATTTTCATAACATCATTTAACTTTATTGAGTAATGTTTAACTAGATTCGAACCGTGTGGAGTTGGATTTGGACGAAAAGGCAGTTGCTGATTGAAGATATCCAGTAGAGGTACGTCTCTTGGCTATCCTTGTAAGATAGAATTTTCCACATAAGTGATCTATTTTCTACTTGTTGTTTGATTTATGATCCACGTATATGCGCGGTGACGAGCGTATATGTGTAGCAAGGTTATAACCATATATTGTAGGGTTGGAATTATGATATGCCATGTTTGGATTATGTGAAATTATTATCAATTTTCATCGACTCTATGTCTACTGTCATGACTCAATTCTCACCATAGGACGTGATGGTACCCAAAGTTGTCGTTAGTCTAGCCAACACTAATCAAAACACCAATAGAACTCATAACACGTCTTGAAACAAATAATTAAATAAATAAGCGAAATCGTTCACTTTTTATAGAAAAATACTAAAATTATCTTCAAAGTTTAAACATGATCAAAATATAAATCCCAAAATCATAATAGAAATACAACCACGAACAACGATCTAAATCCCCAAAAACTCGGTGTCACAAGTGTATGAGAATCTTCTAGAATATACAATACTACACAACAACCGTGTGAAATAGAAAATAGATAGAGTACAATAAATGAATAGGCTAGGAACTCCATGTGTTGCGGATCGTAACATAAAGAACATCTTACCACAAAGTCTACTCAGCAGTTGCGCCTACGTGCTGGTATGACCACCAAATGTACCTGCCTTAGTACCTGCACAACTAATGCAAATATGAGTATATAAATCAAAGCGTACCCAGTAAATATCTGGTCTATCCTTAAAAAAGTAATAGCGAGGGGTGAACATCGACATTTACTAGTGGTCCAATAATCAAAGTACAATAAAAGTGGATGGGTATGAAGCATATCAAAATAAAAGAAACAAAAACAGAAATATGTGTATAGCAAGATCCTCAACAGAATAGCGAGTGCTACCTCGAATGGAGTATATATGACCAATGTCATGTGCAAACGTCAATAAGTCAAGCCAGGATGCTCATATATGCAACGAATACCTTTTGAAATATCACGCATGATTCTGCCGAGGCAAACAACCAGATTTCATATGAGTGATTGTACAATATCCCATCGTGGTCGTACGACCCACTCCTATAATACCGCCAAGGTTGTACGACCCGATCCATAGATGCATCTTATAACACTGGCGAGGTCGTGCATCCCAATCCATATATATATTTAATAATACTGCTGAGGTCGTACGACCCGATCCATAAGAGTAGTGCTGAGGCGTTCAACCCGATCCCATAAGAATAGTGAAACTTTTGATGGGTCATCAACCCAAATCGCGAATATATGTGCAGGTTATGAAATCAAATTATTTTTAGACAAATACGTAAAACGTGGGAGTAATCCATAAGAGAAAGTATAATTTTCGCAGCAAATCAGGTAGTGCGCCAAGTGTCTGGAATAGTAAATCTCGATACTATATGCAAGTCTAGTCTCAAGTAAACACCTAAATTAAAGCATTTCAACAAGTAGGAATTACTCAAGTAGTATAGTTAAAGCGTGGTGTGAGTCTATGCCTACTTGGACATAATCAAGAATCTGGCATACACATGGACGCTCGTCACCTCATACGTGCATAGATCCCATAACACATAGCACGTAATAGATATAGCACCTACATGGGTAAATTCTCTCTTACAAGGTTAGACATGAGGCTTACCTTGCTCCAAATTTTGATAATCGGTAACAACGCCTCTCTAACACCTCAAACCAAAGACAACCGATCAAAAACAAGCCAAAGGAACATGCAAACCAATCAATGTATGATCAAGAACTCATAATATAACAATTAGAATAAATTCCAGCCCCACTAAGAAAGTCAATCCTCAGGTCCATGCGCCCAAATATAAAAAATTCTCAAAGATAAATATTACCCATAACACACGAACTCAAATATATAATTTATTCCAAATTCCATGCCCGATTTCGTGGTCAAAACACAAAATTATCATTTCTAGGCTTTCTTTCAAAATCCCACAATTTCTACGAATTTCCATGTTTAATCCATATATAATCCATGTATTTATCTCTCAAATTAGTAGGGCACGCTTACCTTGTGATATATGATGAAAATGACCCTTAAATCAGCTGCAAATGCGAGAAATGAGATGAAATAAGCTAAGTCCCGATTTTGCAACTTATACACTGCCCAGTCGTTCCTCTTTACAATCACGGAAGTACCATCGTGATTGCGAAGGCAAAAACTGCCTCAGCCAAAATCCTCTTCTACACGAACATAAAAGACCACTCATGATCGCGAAACATAGCAAGCCAAGCCTATGCGAACGCGAAGGCCAATCCGTCTAGTCCAAAACAATTTCTCTTCCGCAATCGTGAATGAACACACGCGATCACGATGAGCAAACTTCCAACCAAGAATAACCCTGCTATTACATCACGTTCGCGACCCTCACCATGCAAACGCGAAGCTTAACCAGACCACCAATATCGATCACCATTCCCTTATGCGAGCATGAAGAACAATTCTACTCCAGATCCACACAACACTCCGCGATCGTGAGACCTGTTCTGCGATCGCAATGCATACCACTAACACCAGCAGCTGCAAATCAAAAGTCAAACCTTGATCAACTCTTTCAACTTAAAGCTTTCGAATTGAGAATTACTCTTCCAATATCAACTCTGAATATCTAAAAAACTGAAACCAACTACATGCGCGAGCCATAATGCATAAGGTGAAGCAACTCAAGGTCTTAAACCACCAAACGACATGTTAAAGCTCAAAATGACTGGTCAGGTCATTACATTCTCCCTTACTTTGACATACGTTCATCCTCGAACGTGCCAAAAACAATCCTAAGTTTCCAAAAATAACTAAATAACTCATCATACACATATCCATGGGTGATCTCATGTGACCTCAATCCATATGATGCCATCGACACAATCTTGACTGAAACTTTTTCCTTCAACCTCCGCTTGAAATCCTTAGAACTAAATTATAACTTCCGCAGATCCCTCAAGATCTGATTCTTTTACACACACACACACACACTCACACACACTATATCAATCACAACATGCTTTATAAAAGGATAATTATACACCCAAGTTGTAACCACACGATGTACCGCATAACTCATATGCGCATATAATATCTTCCAACCACAATAGCTACTCATTACCGAACCCGGTACTGATAATGTACTTCATGACATGTAAAAATCATGTTCCAACCCTCGCAATACACCAATGATGAAAGAGAAGTAGAGAAACTCATAACCACCCGTCAAATCAATAAATCATGGAGTTCTATCGCTCGACAAGAACCATTACCAAATTCTAAGTTGATTAGCGACATTCTTCCTCCAAACATACATTATACAAATTTGATTGCATTAATTCTTGGTCAAATTACCACATCTCACCATGTACAGGCGTCTAACCGACAAGCCACATCAAACACAATCAAAATCTCATACGATGCGATCCATGCGCTAACATGCCACAACTCGAATATGACCAATAAGGAAGGGAAACCCAAGTATCAGAACTATCCAGCCCGCATTATGAATAAAACAACCAAAAAAATTCTATTACTCTATCTCACAGAGGAGAAGCAAAACATACAAGATACGTACAAGGAATCGTATCGAACATCTCATCGTTGTGGCGGGCAACCCGATCCACATATGTTACCGTTGCAGCGTGCAACCCGATCCAAACATAATACCATTGCTTTGTGCAACACTATCCGAACATCATACTCATGGCAGTGTACTACTTGATCCACACATAATACTCTGCATGAGAATACCCATCGAGCCAAAATGCTCACATTCATTAAACACATGTACATTAATAATAAGCATGCCAAGTGCATAAACATAATCCTGGATACGGATAGCATAATGTGCTACGAAAAAAGCCAAGCACAACTAAAGTTCTATAAATAAACAAACATCTTGAGAGCCATCTTTCTCATATATTACCACAAGGCCTACACAGGATCTCCACCTGCGTGTGAGTAATCAAGTCTCCTCACTACCCACATAGCATAAAAGATTAATGTATGAGACAGATGATGGCATGAATAACATCCATTATACCTAATGAATCCTCCATGGAAAAATGCTATGCTGGATAAACAGATTCGAGCTATTGTAGAATACACCTTCACGTTCGGCCTTCCAATGGGCCGCCAAACCGATTCAGATCATACCAAAATTGGTCAATAACCTCCTAAAAGTCCACAATGTCTCTATCCATGACACATACAATCAACTATCGAATTTTGAACAAACTTCCACACTCTACAACCAGAGGACTAATCCGCCTCTCAGAAATAAACTCTCCAATCTGCGACAGTACTAGAATCTCTGTACATGATCTCAATATGTCTCACTTAAATGACTGACACATCACAAATACCCAATCAACCCATGGGAGATACTCCCATAACCTTCTTCACCTGAATATCAATGCCTACCAACCATGCTATTTTTGTAGTACTAGTCATGTATCCACAAATCAATACCCAATGCCTCTCCCACAAAACATACCATTCTCAGGTGACACTAAAATAATGCTAGTATACTTAGAACATCTAAAATCTCTCATGCTGACTAAAACTCATGATATTCCACCGAAACTGAATTGCAACCTTGATCCTTCAATCCCAATTCCAAACAACTTACTGCATCTATCATGTTATCATGCGAGAGTATGAGAATCCCCTCATAAATCCTGAATCACCAGTAGAACAAGAACTTTATCGGATAGAAACCTTTTACTTAACTCATTTCATGAGAAAAATCACAACACACAACCACCTTCCTATGATTGTAGAAAACCCAATCTCAAGTCGTGGTCTAAACTATCGTAACTCTTTAGGACCCATTTGCACATAATGAAGTCATCATAATTGAATCCTCTAAATCAACCAAATCATAGAGACTGTCAAGCCCACAAGTGTTGGCACGAAACACCTGTATAACCTTATCATACCGAAGGAACCAATCATCTCCCTTACCATGCTAGTCCAAGCAACAGCTAAACTGACCCCACTTCTTAAGATTTCCTCTTGACTTGCCTCCAAAATAACACCTCTCTTTACCAGCACAATGGATCTCAATCACCGCTCATCCTGAGTGGCCCCAAGTTACTAGACCAAATCGTCTCAATACCCATTAGTGATTTCATACCAACTGATACACATGCTCCGAAGAGACCTTTAACAAATCCTAAGTTGTTTCTTACATATCTCTAACACTACATCACAGACCCGATAACGATATAGAAATACTCCAAGTCTTTTTCACAATTCGCTGAAATTCTTAACCCTTAGCCACACAACCAACCCAAAAATTCTTAGGCACCACATCTTAAATCTGGAACCCATTAGAACCATTAATGAGAGTCTCCCACTTTAAGCTAGTCCCGTGTACACAACCAAACAAGCCAAATGACTAGAGCTATGTTACCACATAAATACCTTGAAAGAAGCAACCGAGAAAATCTATTTCTCTGCACATTATATCCACAAAGAAATATCAAATCCGAGTCATCCTATAACCTCTACAATTTGATAAGGCAAAATGTAACACACATCCATAAATTCCTTGCTCGAGTTACACTTGATTCCCTCTTACTCAAGCCATAACCAATCCATAAACGTACCGAAACCTAGGAACTACAAAAAAACACATGACCATGTGAACCAATCATCGATGGTAGGCTCCCCCACTTGGCTTTAAGCCACAATCACATAAACCAGGAATCCATAATGAATTTTCTTCCTTCATTACCATGACTTCGCATTGTTACTTAGTTGAATTCATCATATGTTCATGTTCCACTAAGCATAACACGTCCCGAATTATCAGCCCCAATTGCACATTCAACTCATGACAATTGCGCCATCTTTTCCAAGCGAACCAGACCACATCGTAGTACATACCTACCATGGGATAGAAGATAGAACTCTTCATAGGAACCTTATAAGAAATCATGTAACCCCTAACCTTCTCACAGTAGATAGCCCACCTGTGCAACCTCATACGGACATCCTCCAATGACATCTTCATGGGTATAACTACTATGAAATATATTGATCCTTTCGAGTCCACACTCGTCCACCAGTTGTAAGGATATGTTAATTCCCCTAACATCAACTAAAGGTCCAATGATACGTCTAAAAATAGAATCTATATTGTATCCCAAAATAATAATCAATAATTGACATTCCCCCAAAATTCCAAACAAATATTTTCGTCACATTCAATCTTTTAAAGTATAGAATCCACAATATCAAATGAAATGCATAGACTAAGTCATTTGTCCACCATGACCCAAATCACACTACGATTTTTTAAAGCATATGGCTACCCCTAAAAAAAATCCATAATGATACGCTCCCACTTCCACTTCCACTCTAGTATGGCCATCTTCTGAATCAAACTACTCAATCTATGCTACTCATACTTGACTTGCTAAAAATTCAACCACCGCGAGCCATATCCAACAATGTACTTTTCATCATTCACCACCAATAATATTGCCTCAAATCACAATCCATCTCCATAGCACACCGAACAAATAGAATGCCATCAACTTTAAGCCTCTTCCAGGATCATCTCCCTTGAACCATCAACACTAACATTGATTTGACCCTAAGGTCACAACACACCATTATATATGATAACCTCTTCTTAAGCACCACTTTATAACACTATATTCCTAAGGACAAGCAAAGGAAGACCACCATACTGACGAGCCTTAGTGCACTAACCCTCCTACACCAACACCGCATCATAACCCATGCGTGGAGCATTGCAATACACTTTGTTTAACCCTGAACTCGTGGGAAACACCTACACTGAGCTGAAATGATAGAACGCCCTTCCACGAGGCAAAAATAGTAGTCTGCCTTTATAACGTAGGGAAAAATATTCCGTACCATATCTGTAGCATCACTATGACTCGTCAGTGGCTTACTGATATCGCGTGATTGACATCCCGCACAAATGAGTGGGAAAGAACTGAAGATATAGGCTTCCCGTTGAAATAAAGTCCTAGAATGAGGAATCAAGAAAGGGAAGCTCTCCTAACTGTCCTATTGCCCCTCAAAGATAAGTACATACGTCTCCGTACCGATCTGCAAGACTCTACTAGAATTTCTCATGACTCGTGAAACCTATGTGAACCTAGTGTTCTGATACCATGCTATCACAACATTCCTGCCATACGTCGTGATGGAGCTTAACACTATCGTTAGGCCAACCAATACTAAATCAAAACACCAATAGATAGTTCATAACACATTTTGAAACAAATAATGAAATAAATAAGCGGAATCATTCCGTTTTCATAGAAAAATAATAACATTATCTTCAAAGTTTAAACATGACCAAAATATAAATCCGAATGTCATAACAGAAATGACCACGGACAAAGGTCCAAATTCACAAAATCCGGTGTCACAAGTGCATGAGCATCTTCTAGAATATACAATGCTATAACAACTGTCTAGTATAGAAAATAGACAGTAGTAAATGAGTATGAAGGAGACTCTATGTACTGTGGATCGAAACATAGAAACTGGCTCACCACAAAGTCTCCACAGCAGTTGCGCCTATGCGCCGGTATGACCACCAAATGTACTTGTCTCAGTACCTACAAAACTAATGCAGAAGTGTAGTATTAGTACGTAAATCTCAACATGTACTAGTAATTATCTAGTATAACCTCGAAGAAGTAGTGACGAGGGGATGACATCTGCACTTACTAGTGTTCAATAATCAAAGTACAATAAAAGTAGACAGGTGTGAAACATAGCAAATAAAAGCAACAAAATAGATATATGTGTATAACACGATCCTTAACACAAGATTAAATATAAAATCCTCAAATACCGAATGTTACCTCGAATGGAATATATATGATCAATGTCAGATATAACTATCAAAAATCCGAGAAAGGATACTCATTATGCACCGACTCCTTATCAAAATATTATGCACGATTATGTCGAGGCGAACGACCCGATCCCATAAGAGTGATATATCTCGCCGTGGTCGTACGAATTGCTCCCATAATACCGCTGAGGTCGTACGACCCGATTCACAGATGCATCTCATAATACTGCTAAGGTTGTACGTTCTAATCCATAAAGATATTTCATAATACCATCGAGGTCGTATAGCCCAATCCATAAGAGTAGTGTTGAGGCGTTTACCCCGATCCCATAAGAATAGCGAATCTTTTGACGGGTCATCAGCTCAACTCGTGAATATATGTGCGAGTTATGAAATCAAGAAATTTTTGAACAAATAAGCACAACGCATGAGTAATCCATAAGAGAAAGTATAATTTCTGTGATTAATCAAGTAGCGCACCATGTTTCTGGAATTGTAAAGCTCGATACTCTATGCGAGTCTAGTCTCAAGCTAACACATATATTAAAGCATTTAAACAGGGAGGAATAACTCAAGTAGTACAGTTAAAGCATGGCGTAAGTCTACATATCCAGACATAATCAAGAATCAAGCATACGCATGGACGCTTGTCACCTCATACGTGCGTATCTCCCACAACACATAACACATAACAAATATAGCATCCATAGGGATAAATTCCCTCTTTCACGATTTGGTAGGAGGCTTACATTGCTCCATAATCAGATAATCGACACCAACACCTCTCTAACATATCAAACCAAAGACAAATGATCTGAAACTAAAGGAATGTGAAAATTTAACTATTTGAATAAATTTCCAACCCACTTGGAAAGTCAACAAAAGTCAACCCCTGAGTCCACATGCATGGATTCCGAAAATTCTCAAATATAAATATTAACCATAGCACCACGAATTATAATATATAAATTTTTCCAAATTCCATGCTCAATTATGTGGTCAAACACAAAGGTACCATTTCTAACTTTTCTTACAAAGTCCCATAATTTCTACGAATTTCCATTTTTCAATCCATATATAATCCATGTATTTAGGTCACAAATGAGTAGGAATAAGCTACCTTGTGATACATGATGAAAATGACCCTCCAAAATCGCCCCAAAATCGCCTCCAAATAAGAGAAATGAGATGAAATGAGCTAAGTCCCGATTTTGCAACTTATACACTGCCCAGTCATTCTTCTTTGTGATCATAGAAGTACCCTCGCAAATGCGAAATCCAACACCGCCTCAACGAAAATCTCCTTCTACGTAAACATGAAGTACCACTTGCGATCGAGAAACATAGCCGGCCAAGCCTACGCGAACCCGAGCAGAATCACAGTGAACGTGAAGGCCAATCCTTCTAGTCTCAAAACTTTCTCTTCCATGATCGCGAATCATCACACGCAATTATGAGAAACCATCCAATCCAGGTCAGCCCCGCTAGCACCCCGCATTCGTGACCCTCGCCACGCGAATGGAGAGCAAAACTAGACCACCAATACAGTTAATATTAAAGGTCAAGGTTTAAGGGTCTTACAAGTTACGAACATGCCTATTAGAGTTTTGTGGATCAATACAGAGACGCTCGTATTGATATGAGAGAGGCTATAGGGATTTAGGAACTTTCCCTTCTTGATTCCTTGTTGTGCATTTATTACTGTCGAAAGTCTAAATCGTTCTCTTCTACTCTCTCATAGATGGTGAGAACACGCACTTTAGTAGTAGTAAGTGCGGGAGAGGTAGCGCCACCAGCTTTAGCCGGGGGAGGCAGGGCCAAGACTCTTGCTAGGGGTCATAACTAGGGGTACATCATCTATTGGAGCTTGTGGTCATGCCAGGGAAGTTTTGGCGAACTCATATGCGAATCTTTTTATGGATGATCATGTGGGGTTCATTACCCACTTAGCTTCCAGAGGGTTTTATTGCTGCACCGGTATTTTGGAGGCTATGGCCATGATGGTCAACTTTATTGATGCATTCACTCACGCTGAAATAGTACACGTGGCGCCAACCACATCTTAGGCTAGAGGCAGAGCTTAAAGCCCTGTCACTCGTACTCCAAAGAAGGTATTGGCGATGTTTCAAATGTCGGGGGTATTATGTGATGGTGGTGAGTATATTATTGTAGCATCTAGACCCGAGATTATGCCTGCTATCTCTATTAAAGAGTAGAAGATTCAAATGTTACATCCTATCCACTTTGAGGGTGGTTCTTTAGAGAATGCATAGGATTTTCTTGACAAGTACCATTAGATGCTTCACAATTTGGGCTTGGTAGATTCCAATGTGGTGGATTTTACTACATTTCAGCTAAGGGGCTATTAGGAGATGGTGGCAGCCTAATGAGCTGGACAGACCAACAGGTTCACCTCCTCTTACTTGGATTCAATTTTCGCATTTATTCCTTGAGATGTACATCCTACTCACCGGGAGGGATGAGTTGAAAGGTCAACTCGAGCATCTTCAATAGGATCATATGTCAGTGACTGAGTATGAGGTAAGATTCACAGATTTTTCTCATCATGCTACATTCTTGATCCCTACGAAGGCAGAGATGGTAAGGTGATTTTTTGAGTATTTGACTTATGGTATTAGTGTTGCTCTGGCTCGAGAATTAGAGATTGATACTTAACTTCTAACATGCTCTAGAGATTGCTCGGAGAGTCGAGTGTATTCGTAGTCATGGGAAAGAGGCCATGATGAGAGATAAGAGGCCTCATTATTCTGGTACTTTCAGTGGTATCTCATATGGAGGCAGGGGTCAGTCTAGTAGATCTATCATATTAGGCCAGCTTATTTTATACAACATGCAGCCCGTGGTTTAGGGGCTCGACCATTTTTCAGCATGTAAGTTCTATCACTTTTAGTGCTCTACCAATGAGGTCGACCGCGGTTCATCAGTTCAAGGTTCTTTTGATGGGTATTTGAGTCATCATGGTGGTTTTAAGTTCAACAAACTCTGTCAACTATAGGTTTTTATGAGTGTGGTGAGTTTGACCATGCGAGGAAGTATTTCCCCAGGCACCGTAGAGGCATAGCTTCGCAGAGTTCCCAGATAATAGTTCCTGCACTGGTTGCATCACCCCTTACCCAGTCAGCTCGAGGGGAGGAAATGCAGTGAGAGGTCGCCTTAGAGGAGGTGGTTAGGTTGGTGGAGGTCCAACCATTAAGGGACAGACCCTTTGCTATGCTTTTCTAAGTAAACCCAAGGTAGTGGCCTCAGATACTGTGATCATAGGTATGGTTTCAATCTGTCATAGAGATGCTTCTGCATTGATTTCTCTGGGGTGTACTTATTCATATGTGTTTTCGTATTTTTCTCCTTATTTGGATTTGCTTTGTGATTCTCTTGATTTTCTGGTTAATGTATCTACATCTGTTGGTGATTATATTATTTTGGATTGTGTATATTGGTCTTGTGTTGTTACTATTAGGGGTTATGAGACTAAGGTTGTCCTTTAGTACTGAATATGATATACTTTGACACTATTTATGGTATGGATTGACAATCTCTATATCATGCTATTCTTGATTGTTATGCTAAGATTGTGATATTGGCTATGCCTAGGTTACATAGGTTGGAATGGAGGGTTCCTCTTGGTCATACCCCTAGTAGGGTGATTTTATTTCTGAAGGCTCGGCGGATGGTTGAGAAGGATATCTGGATTTTATTAGAGATACTAGTGCCGAGTCTCCTACTGTTGATTCAGTCCCTGTAGTGAGGGAAATTCCATATGTGTTTCTTGCATGCCTACTAGGCATGCTACCCGATAGGGATATTGATTTGGCACCGACACTCAACCCATATCTATTCCATTGTATCGCATGGCTCTAAAAGAGTTGAATTAGTTGAAGGAGCAGTTGTTTTACAAGGAATTCATCAAGCCCTAGTGTATCTCCTTGGGGTTCATCGGTGTTGTTTGTGAAGAAGAACAATGGTTTTATTAGGATGTGTATTGATTACAGACAGTTAAACAATGTCACTATCAAGAACAAGTATCCATTGACTTGTATTGATGACTTGTCTGATCAGCTTTAGGGTGACAGAGTGTTTTCAAAGATTGACTTGAGATCAGATTATCACCAGTTGAAGATTGGGGCTTCAGACATCCTTAAGACGACTTTTAGGACTCATTATGGACATATGAGTTCTTGGTGATATCTTTTTAGCTTGACTTGTGGTCCACGAGCTTTCATGTATTTAATGAATAGCGTGTTCTAGACATATTTGGATTTGTCTATCATTGTATTCACTGATGATATCTTAGTATATTCCTGTTGTAGGGGGGAGCATGAGCAGTATTTGAGGATTGTGCTTTAGATTTTAAGGGAGAATGAGTTTTATGCTAAGTTTTTCAAGTGATAGTTATGGTTGGAGTTAGTTGCATTCATGGACCATGTGGCTTCTAGTGATGGTATCAATGTAGATCCAAAGAAGATCGAGGTAGTTTAGGGATGTCTGAGACCTTTTACATCTATTGAGATCTTAGGTTTGGCAAGCTACTAACGTGGCTTTATGGAGGAATTTTCTTTTATTGCAGCACCATTGACCAAGTTAACTCATAAGGGCACTCCATTTAGATGGTCCAACAACTGCGAGGAGAGCTTTCATAAGCTCAAAACTGCTTTGACTACATTGCCAGTTTTGGTATTTTCCTTAGGATCATGATGCATACTGTCTATTTTAATGCTTTGCGCGTTGGCCTTGGTTGAGTGCTGATGCGGAATGGTAGGGTTATCGCCTATGTGTTGCACGGTTGAAGCCCCATTAGAAGAATTTATCCAGTTCATAATTTGGAGTTAGCATCTATTATGCATGTGCTATACATTTGGAGGCATTACTAGTATGGTGTGTCATGTGAGGTTTACATTATTAATCAGAGTCTTCAGCATTTGTTCGAGCAAAAGGGTGTGAATTTGAGGCAGCGGAGGTGGTTGGAGTTGTTTAAGAATTATTCTATCACTATCTTGTATCATCCAGGTAAGGTGAATGTGGTAGCAGATGCTTTGCATAGGAAGGCAGAGAGTATGGGGAGTTTCACATTTATTCTAGATGTGGAGAGACCTTTGGATATGGATGTTCAGGCTTTAGCCAACATATTTGTGAGGTCGAGTATTTTTGAGCCTAGTAGAGTCCTTTCTTGTATTGTTACGCAATTGTCCTTTTTTTAGCGTATTAAGGCTCCTCAATATGATAATTCCCATTTCTTGTCCTTATGGACACGATGTTGCGAGGTGGTGCTAAGGAGGTAGTCACTGGAAATTATAGTATTTTGTGACTTAAGGGTCAGATTAGTGTTCCTAATATTGATGGTTTGAGGAAGTTGACTATGGAGAAGGCTTGTAGTTCGTGGTATTCTATATGTCCAAGTGCTATGAAGATGTTTCGCGACTTGAAGCAATATTATTTGTTGTAGAGGATGAATAAGGAAATTGTTGGGCATATTTTGCTGTGTTTGAATTATAAGCAGGCCAAGTTAAGCATCAGAAGCTATGTGGTTTGACTCAATTTTGTTTTACCGAAGTGGAAGCGGGAGCGCTTTACTAATGGACTTTAGGGTAGGATTACAATGGACTTTAAGGAGGTTTGATGCTACTTGGGTCCTAGTGGATAGATTGACCAAATCTGAGCATTTCATTACAGTGATGACTTCTTACACTTTAGAGAAGTTGGTTCAGATCAACATCAGAGAGATTGTCTGTTTGCATGCTGTGCTAGTTTCTATCATATCAGATCACGGGTACTCAGTTCAAATCACACTTTGGGAGAGTTGTTCAGTGAGAGTTGGACATGCTGCATTTCACTCATAGACAGATGTGCAGTTCGAGCATACCATTTAGATCTTTCAAGATATGTTGAGAGCCTTTTATCGATTTTGGAGGCCATTGGATCAATTTTTACCATTGGCGGGTGTTTGCATACATTTACAACTACATGCACAATACTAGATGTCACGATGCAAAATCCCACCAAATCGTGATGACACCTAACCCAACCTAACAGGTAAGCCAACTACCATACATCCATCCAAACTGGAAATCATCAAATAAATAATAATATAAGAATGCAAAAGTTAATAAAGCTATCGCAATACAACTCCAATATGAAGAAATATTCACATCATCTGTTTGAAATTTAACTAAACGGAAATATAAGTCCCAAACTATCATGAACAAGGTGGTAGCTTGCAGCTGGAACACTAGTACATCCTCAATGCTAGCCTTCGCCATCCACAACAGCTTAACTCCGAAATTTGCAAGCAAGGTGTAGACGTGTAGTATGAGAACAACCGACCCCATGTACTCGGTAAGTATCTTGACTAACCTAAGTGAAGTAGTGAGGAGGTTTTTAATTCAAAAGATAGTCACTTTATATAACATGTGCAACTCAATAGAATATATAACAATAGAAAATCATCCAAGACAATAGTCATAGACACACGAGATATCAATAATAAGGTGCACAAATTCAAAAGGAGACATTAAGCATACTCTTCAAATAGCCAAATCAAAGCATGTACAATTGCACCGAATCCTAATACCAATAAAATTTGCATGGAGTAGCTCTAGCTCAAATACCTTTACATGATCGCAAAAAAGCTATGCATAGCCAAGGTTATTTTCTTAGCAATTTCCAAATATCATTTACATGCTTCAACGTGAGTCTAAGTGTTAATTCATGATAAAAACTCAACACATATATAAAATCCCACACTATCCAAGTGTCCAACAGTCCGCTAACAAGTTTCATGTATAAGAAAAATGCAATGACTATACATATATCGATGCCATGTATTAATGTTTCTACACAGATCTAGGATGTCGCTGCACGCTCAAGGCTCAACTTTCCATTATCACCTTTTACCCATAAATGTATCAACACAAGTCTCAGTCTCTCAACACAACCGTGAAAATCCATGTTCCTAGCACAAATCCATGTGCCTGGTATAAATTCATGTACCTAGTACAAATCCATGTACCTACGCTCTCAAGGCCCAATGTAGCATGGTGATCACCGTACTCTAGAGGGACGGATCCAAATTCAAGTGTGTAATAGCTCTATGACTAAATCATGTATCATAAACTCAATATCACTCGAACGGATAACTCACACGCCATAAGTAGACCAATTTAACAAAAAACCACTTAACATAAACCTCGTGCTAGAATATTAACTGCATGACATAAACCTTATGCCATAATAATACAAATATCATATTAACCGCATGACGTAAACCTCGTGCCACAACCTAAGTCCATATCAGAGGACCATAGTCATGGATATGCATATGAATAAGAGATAAGTGTATATAATGCATATGGACAGAGAAATAATCATAACTAGAATCAAAATTTCAAATACCAATGACCCATAACCTTCCGAGTCAAAATATATAATAAGTTTCCAAACCCATGGCCAAATTGGTACTAAAATCCCCAAAATAAACTCTCTTAAAGTGTAGACAAAAACCCCCAAATTTTCCTTCAATATTCCATATTTTCGGCATAGAAAACCACGAGAAATCATGATATATAATCAAAATCAAGTAGAAATTTCTTATCCTCAAAACATGGATAAAAATCCATCTCCAAAACCGCCTCTTCACAATCTCCAAAACTCAAAATAGTGAAAAATGAGCAATTCCTAAAATTTGGGACATAAAATATCCCTGGAGCCAAAAAATACATTGCTTTCGTGACAATAACCCATGCAATCACGAACTATCACTAGAGAAAGCATCATGTTTGTAATAACAAGCACGCGATTGGCAGGGTAGCATCACCATCCCCAGAACTTCCTTTACATGACCGCAAAAGTCAACCACGTGACCGAAAAACTTGAGTGGTGAACTACGCGATCGCGGACAGCTTCATTGCGATCACATTGAAAGAATTCCACCTGTCTCTTCCCCTTTACACGACACCTACCTCATGATCGTGAAGAGCATCAATGACAACAAAAAAACTAGCAACCAACTAGCTCAAAATGATTCAAAACTTACTCGTGCCCCTTGGTACCCCATCCAAACAAACCAACAAGTCTAAATACATTATCCAAACTTATCCAAAGGCTCAAGACACCAAAAATAACATCAAAACCAAATATTGGAAGATCAAATAATTATCTTAACTTTCAAATATTTTAACTGTTAAACGTGTCTGAATCACACTTAGACATTCTGGATCACAACAAAACTTTGCACGAAAGTCCCAATCAACTTAATGAACATTTCCAATGTCTCAAAATCGCATTAGGAGTCAGCTGATACCAATGTCAACTTCCGGTCAAACCTATGACTTTCCAATTCTTCAAATTGCCAGCTTTCGACAAATAGAGCCAAAATCTTCTTGGAATCTCCAAATCCAAATTCGATGATATGCCCAACACCGTAATCACCGTACAAACCTATTGAAACCATCAAATCCCGATTTTAAGTTCATTTACTCAAAATTTAAATCTTGAGTAGCTCTTCCAACTTAAAAATTCCATAACAAGAATTAGTCTCCAAACTCATCCTGAACCTCTCAAAAATCAAAACCAACCACACTCGCAAGTCGTAATACATAATATGAAGCTACTTAGCATCTCAAATCATAGAATGAAATGCTATAACTAAAAATGACCGATCATGTTGTTATATCCCCCCCCCCCCCACTTAATCATATGTTCGTCCTCGAACGTGCCAAGAGATATTCCAAAGTAATCAAATTACGGTATAAGCTCATTTTACACATACCCATGGGTGATCTCATTCCACCTCAATCCATATAAACCCATTAACACAATCTGATTGAAGATTCTTCCTTCAACTTTAGATTATAGTCCTTAGAACCAAATTTCAACATTTGAAACTCCATCTAAGATTTGATTCTTATATATATATTGTATAAATATTGAGAAATTGTATTAACCATAAATGTACTCCCAAGATATAACCACACAATGTACCACATAACTCGTATACTCCTAGCAGTATTTTTCGACCACAATAGTTGCTCATTACTAAACTCAGTACCGATAATATACCTCATATCAAATAAAACATTGTTCCAAACCTTGGCAACATTTCTAGTGAGGAAAGAAACATGTAAAAACTCATAACCACCCATCAAATCAACAACTAATGGTGTTCTCACGCCCGACAAGAACTATTGCCAAATTCAGAGTTGAATAATGACATTCTTCTTCCTAAATACCTTATCCAAATTTGATTGTGCTAGTTCCCACCCCAATAACCTCATCTCACCCAGTATAAGTTTCTTGACTGATAGGACACACCGAATTCCACCTAGAACCAATTCAATGCAATTTGTGCACCAAACAAGCAACAACTCGAATGTGACCAATAAAGAAAAGAGAACCAAATAACAAAACTACCCAACAAGTCTAACATATACAATTACAAAAGTGAAATGCTATGAATCCATCCCACAAGGGATAAAAAACATAAGGAATAAGCAAAAGGAATCGTATCTAAACATAACTCTGTTGCAGCGTGCAACCCTATCCAACATCATATCGTTGTGGCATGCAACCCGATCCGGTCATATCAATACACATGGTAATACCCATAAGCCTTGATTCTCATACTCACCAAATATATGTGTATCCAAAACAAGCACGTAAATGGGCATAAACACAACCATAAGGAGACGAATAACATAATACTTTATGGAAATGGTAAGCACGGCTAAGGTGCAGTAAGCAAATCAACATCTCGAGAGCCATCTCGCTTATCGCCACAATGACTAAACAAGACCACACCATGCGTGTGAATAATCAAGTAGTATCACAAACCATCATAGCATAAGAGAGTAACACACGAAGTAGATTGGGACACGAATAATATCAACTATACCTGATGACATGCCCATAGTATATGTTATGCTGAGTAAGTAAATCCAACTTAGAGTAGAATACACATTCTCATTAGGCCTACCAATAGGCTCCCTAACCGATTCATTCCATTGTGATATAGATAAATAGCCTTCCAAAAATCCACAGTGACCATATCCATGACACATACAATTAGCTGTCTAACCCTTAACACACTTTCACAATCTGTAACCAAAGGGGTAGTATGCCTGTAAGAAGATCCAATCTTTAAATCTCAAGAATACAAGAATCTCCATACTTGATCTCTAACTCTCCTACTTAAATGACTTCCATGTCATGCAAACACAATCACCTCGTTAGAAATACTCAATCCTCTACGCCGAGTAGCAATACCTGGACATCAACGGTTACCAACCATGAAATTTCTGTAGTACCAGTCACGAATCCACAAATCAATACATAATGCATATTCTACAACACACACCCATCTCAGGCGATACAAATAGTGCTAGAATTTTCTTAAACATATGAAATCTCTCATGCTGTCTATAACTCAAGACCTCTTTCGATACGAAACCACAAACTTGTCCATTCAATCCTGATACTACACGACACACCATATCTAACATTCTATAATATGAAAATATGAGAACCCCATTATCAAATCTGAATAACAAGCAGGATGTTCCTCTTCATTGACACTCCATCGGCCAGAAACATTCCACTTCACTCAATTGAGGAGCGAATCACAATTTGTAACAAACTTTCCATACATGTAGAAGATATATTCCTCAAGTCATGGTCAATACCATCATGAACTCTTGAAAGAACATTTGCACATAACCAAGCCATTAGAATTGAATCCCTCTAAATCAACCAAGCCTAACAGGCCGCCAAACCCATAAGTACCTCTAACCGAAATGCTCTCCCAAAGAGACCTTCAATGAATTTGAAGTTGTTCCTTTCATCTCTCTAATAATTTAATGCATAATCAATAATGATTATAAATACTGTAAGTCTCAGCACCATCCAATGAAATTCTCAAATATTTAGCCACACAACGAAATCCAACAAATCGTTAAGTACGACCTTCTACGACTCAAACCCACTAGAAACTCTCTCGAGAGTCATCCACTCTACTCTAGCCTCCGATGCACATCCAATACCTACCAAATGACTTGTGATCTATTAGCACGTAAATACTTAAGAAGTAACCTCATCCTTAAGCAACTAAGTAAATTGGTTCTCCTTGCATACCATATCTATAACGAATGTCAAACCTGAGCCATTCCAAAATCTCCATATGTCAATAAAGAAAGGTACATCATGCACCTAGAAAATTCCTTGCTCAAATCCTTCTTGATTCCACCCCTCTCAAATCATAATTGATCCACAAACACATCCAAGTCTAGAAACTATAGCAGCACACGTCCATAAGACCTGATCGTCGATGGTAGATTCCTCCACTTGTCTTGAAACCACAAAACACATCATCTGATAACCCACAATACTCTTCCTTATTAACTTCCATGACCTCATGCTGTTATCCAGCTGAATCTCCTTATAAGCTCATGTAGCACTAGTCATCACATATACCAAATCACTGTCGAGTGCATACTTATCCTTGTGAAGGTCGAGCCAACTTCCTTAGGTGCTCTGACATGGTAGTACATGCATTCCATCAGATAAGGAAAACTCTTCATAGCATCCTCATAAGAATCATACAACCTCAAACTCTTGCGTGGGTGATAACCAACTGCTTAACCCTAAATAAACATCTTCATATAATCTTTCCACGGTTATAACCATTATGCAATCAATTATCATCCTGAGTCTACAATCGTCAGTTAGATATATGAATCTACTTTATTCCACAAATGAACAACTGAAAGATCTATCAGCACATCCACATCTTAAGACTATACAATATTCCAAGACGATAATCAAGAATCCATAACCCTTAACATTCAAAACAAATCCTTATTGTCACATCAAAATTATCTAAGCATCGTATTTGGTCACATAGTTCTAATCACATAGCTATATTTCCACTCACTGAGCCATCATTCCTACCTCTAGAGACACTATCGGACATAATAGTCCAGAGGCACATACTTCCACAAGTGAATATGTCGAGCCCAATCTGCAGCCTAAACCTGGCCTTAAGTCCTCTACACGGCCTACCTTCACAAGATGAACATATATCTTACCTCTTCCATAATATCACAAGCCATCGTTGCACAACTCATATCGAGTGCACAAGATCGCATATGAATCAAGGAGACAGAAACCGAAGGTTTACGCTTTAAGCAGAAATAAAGTTGCACGATAAGGATGAGAAAGAAAGGGAAGTTTCATAGATGGCCTATGGCCTCTCAAAGATAAGTATGGATGTCATTATACTGATCTGCAAGACTCTAATAGACATTTTCTCATGACTCGTAGAACCAATGAACCTATAACTCTGATACTAACTTGTCATAATCCAAAATTCACCAAGTCGTGATGGCACATATAGCAACCTACTAGGTAAGACAACTAACATATATCTCCATCCAAACTAAAAATCATCAAATAAATAATAATATATTAATGTAAAAATTAATACAGCTATCCCAAGGACTGGTAGTACAAGACATGAGCGACAAAGAATAAGAATACAAATATGATATGAAGAAAAGTTTATATCATCTATTTAAAATTTACATAAATAGAAATATAAGTCCTAAACTACCATGAACAAAGGTGGTAGCGTGCAGCTGGAACGCTGGTACATTCTCAATGCTAGCCTTCGTCATCTACAACAACTCATATCCGTAATCTTCATGTAAGGTGCAGAAGTATAGTATAAGTACAACGACTCCATGTACTAAGTAAATATCTTGACTAACCTCAGTAAAGTAGTGACTGTTGCACCTTATTTTGCAAAGGTCAAAACAAGATTTAACTAGTAGTTCTTCTATTGTTGGCAAAAGAGAGTCGCTACCTAATATTTTAAGGTATATTAGGGTACCTATTTATCTATTAGATTATTATCCTATTGGTCTGCTGACCGGTGATATTTTGGTAAGGGTTCTTGCTCTTCTAATAGGAAGGTTTTAGGCATCCCCTAGAATCTACATGAGGTAGCTCCTTAGAACTTAAGCTAGGTTCGTGGAAGTAAATGTCTATATTCTGCTTAATTAGGTACTTTAAAGTATGTAAATTATCCTAAATTTTGTTTAAAGTCTGCTTGTTTTTGAATGAAAGATTGTATATGTACTTTGGAAAATGAGTTAAAGGTTCTTATAAAGTTTATAACTTATAAAACAATCTAAAAACATATTTTTGCTTAAAGAGTTAAGAAAAAGCTTTGTGAAAGATTTTCATATTTGAGGAAAAGAATTTGAATGCTTTATCTCTTTTGAAAATGTGACCATCTGTATGACTTAATGAGATAATTGTCCTTGTGTATACTCCTTCGATTTTGAATTTTTCCAAATAAAGGTTGTTTCGCTTGCAAATATAGTTTAAAACTTCATAATCTTTATTAAAAAGTGGTTAGCGTTAACAGAAATGAAACCTTGTATAAGAAAAATAAGTGACCAAAGTATCAAAGTTTTATAGTTAATATAGTATTATGATCACATAATTTCTTGCTGTCACGATCACGTGCTAATCTGTCAAATTCATTACAAAGGTTTTCCTATGGGTATGACCAAACCTTTTCAGGCTGCCTATGTATCTAAGCGGAATCAGGTCTGAACGTTGTTGGAGGATTATAAAATGATGAAAGAATTATGATGATGACCGAGCCTAACTCAGGCAGCCTACGTATCCAAATGGAATCGGTCCAAAACGTAGTTCAATTACAATAGATGACTAAACCTGGTGTGGATTGCCTACGTATTCCTGCCAAAGGAAACCAAGTCTTGGCGTAGTTCAAAATACCTACAAAATGATATTTGGATTTTCTTCTACAAAAGGGAGAGGGAGACCGGACCCTACATGGATTGCCTACATTTCAACCGTGGGACGTCAAGTGAGGCATAATTCTATTACAACCAAACCGTAATTTTACTATCTTCTAATGTAGTATCACATGATTGTGTCTTAGTTGATGGATTTGTGCTAACTCTGCTGTCCATTTCTACTAGGATCACTGCTCCTCCCGACAATACTTGATGAACCACATAAGGGCCTTGCTAGTTTGGTGCAAATTTTCCTTTGTCATCTTCTTCATAAGGGAATATCTTCTTTAAAACCAACTGCCCCAGTGTGAATTGCTGAGGTGTCACTCTTCTGTTGAACACGTTAGCCATCCTATTTCGATACAGCTGACCATGGAAAACTACGTCCATTCTCTCTTCATCGATGAGCACGAGTTGTTCTTGCCTGACACAGATACATTATGCGTCATCTATTTTGGCTACCTGAATGACTCTCAAATATGGTATCTCGATCCCTATGGGTATCACAACTTCTGTGACATATACCAACATGTATCACATTGATCCAGTGGACGTTCTCATAGTGGTGCGGCAACTTACTAAGGCGAATGATAGATTTTCATGCCACTGCATGTGATTATCCACTATCTTTCGTAATATCCTTTTGATGTTTTTGTTGGTTGCTTTGATCTATCCATTCATTTGCGGCTTGTAGGCTGTGGAATTTCGGTGGACTATTCTGAATTTCTTGCAAATCTCCTCCATGAGATCGTTGTTGAGATTAGCTTCTTTGTCAGTTATGATTTACTCTGGGATTACGAATCTGAAAACTATGTTGTTATGGACGAAACCTGCCACTACTTGTTTCATAACAACCTTGTGTGTAGAAGCTTTGACCCATTGGGTGAAGTAGTCGATGGCTACCAGGATGAAAAAATGTCCGTTTGATGCGGTGGGTTCTATAGGTCTATTAACGTCCATGCCCCAAGCGGTGAACAACCAAGGAGAACCCATTACGTTTAGCTCATTAGGTGGAACCTCGATGAAATCCCCGTGAATCTGGCACTAGTGACACTTTTGCACGTAACAAATACTATCACTTTCCATTGTCATCCAAAAGTATTCGGCTCTTAAAAGCTTCTTGGCCAAAGTAAAACCGTTCATGCGAGGCCCACACATTCCTACAAGTATAACTTCTAGTAGTCTTGTTGCTTCAGCGACATCTACACACCTGAAGAGATCCAGGTCCGGGGTCCTCCTGTACATGACTTCCTCATTAAGGAAAAATTGATTTTCTAGTCTTCTTAGTGTTCAGTTCTGACCATTGGTGGCATTCTCTTGGTATTCTCTTGCCTTGAGAAACCTTTTGATGTTGTAGTACCACGACCTAGCGTCTGGCTCTTCATTTACATGGAAACAATATGCATGCTAATCTCAAATCTTTATCTCGATGCGGTCGATGTAATTCTTGTCCCGGTGCTGCATCATAGATGAAAAGGTTGCAAGAGCATCGGCGAACTCATTCTGGATTCTGGGAATATGTTGAACTCAATCTTGGTGAACTTCTTGCACAACTCTTTACACAGTGAAAGTACAAAAGGATCTTGACATTCTTGGGGGTCCATTCACCCAGAACTTGGTGTAACAACAAAATCATAATCTCACATAACCAAAAGTTCCTTGACATTCATGCTGACTGCCATCCTTAGTCCAAGGGTGCATGCTTCATATTCTGATATATTATTTGTGCAAGGGAACCTTATCTTGGCTGAAGTCGGGTAATGCAGCCTTGACTCAGAAATTAGGACTGCCCCAATCCCTAAACCTTTTAAATTTGCTGCTCCATCGAGAAACATTCTCCACCCCGGATATGACTCTGCAATATCCTCCCCCACGAACAACACTTCTTCATCTTGAAGTATGTACTGAGTTTCTTGTAATCCTTGTTTACCAGGTTATCTCCAAGATGATCATCCAATGCTTGTCTTTTAATAGCTTTATGCGTCATGTACACAATATCGAATTCACTAAGAAGGATCTGCCGTTTTGCCAACTCCCTTGTAGGCATCGTTTTCTTGAAGAAATTCTTAAGGGGGTCGAGTCGAGATATTACATGTGTGGTGTATGCTAACATGTAGTGCCCTAATTTCTGAGCGATGTAAACTTTTTACTCAGGTAATCGATAGCTTGTTCCCTCCTTCCTGTCTCGTCATGTTGTCCCAACACGCATCCAAATGCACTATCCATAATGCATAAAGAAATAACAACGACTTCCAGGGTTTGGGAGGAACTAACACTGGTGGATTTTTCCATTTTTCACAGTCAAAGTCAAAGGTTTGTTGGTGTCAAGGTCAGCATGCCTTCTATAAAACATGTTCCACACGGTACCTGTTCTTTAATCCTGTCAAAAGCTTTCTAACACTCTTCCGTCCACTTCGTATCAGCATCTTTCTTCAACAACTTGAATATAGGCTCGAAGATTACCGTTGACGGGGCTATGAACCTACTGATGTTGTTTCATCTGCTGAGGAAGCTCATCACGTGCTTCTTGCTTTTGGGCAGAGGCAGGTCTTGGATGACTTTGATTTTTGAAGGGTCCAACTCTATCCATTTCTTGGTGATGATGAAACCTAACAGTTTTCCTGCGGGGAATCCAAATGCACACTTTGCAGGTTTCAACTTCAAATTGTACCTCCACAAATGTTAGAAACATTTCTTCAAGTCGCTCAAATGATCTGCACTCTTCCGAGACTCGATGATGATGTCATTCATATATACCTCAATTTCCTTGTAGATAATGCATGAAAGAGGGTTTTCATGGTCCTCGTGTTGGTAGCGCCGACGTTCTTGAGACCAAATGGCATGTACCTATAATAATAAACTACCCATGGTGTGGTGAACGTTGTTTTCTCTGCGTCCTTTTCATGCATTAGAATATGGTGGTACACGATGAAACAATCCATGAATGACTACAACTTGTTCTTCGCACAAATGTTGATATGCATATGAATCTTTGATAGAGGAAAATCATCCTTTGAATGGGCTTTGTCGAGGTCTCGATAGTCCACAAATATACTAATCTTCTAGCCTTCTTTGGTAGTGGTACATTGTTTGCCAACAATGTAAAATAGTTGGTGACTCTCACCACATTTTCCTCTATCTGTTTGGTGACTTCTTCCTTTATCCTTAGACTCAAATATGGGTTGAATTTTCTGGTATTTTGCTTAACTGGCGGTCTAGAGGGATCGGTGGGCAACCACCGTGAGACGATGTTGGTACTTAATCCGGTCATGTTGTTATATGACCAAGCGAATACATCGATGTATTTTCGGAGGATATCTATCAATTCTTCCTTCTATTATTTCTTCAGATGGACGCTGCTTCGAGTTTCCTTCATGTCTTCTTCCTTACCCAAGTTGATTACTTATATTTCTTCAAGGATGGGGTTTTTCTGGCTCCAAACCGCTCGATCTCTTGCGGGAAGTTCTCAGGCATCATGCTTTCATCGTACTCTTTGTAGTCTGGACCGCTTTATTCAAGGGTTTTGTTATATGTCATAATCACAGAACGCGTGTTTTTATCCATTTGATTATTGAAAAGGAAAACTAAGTAAAAATAAGAGCTAAAAAATGAATTTGCAATGATTTCAGGAAAAGTAATTCTTTTTATTTCATAAAAAGGAACATCTCAGCATCCAAAGAGGCAATTGACAAAAAAGTACATGCACGGTATAGGCCTCAATTGACCGTGCATTTTTCAAATTACAACAATTAATCACTCAAGACTCCCGGCCAACCATAGATGGGTTGGCGGTCCAATTCTGTAAGGTCTCTCCTAGTTCGGCATCCCGAATAGTCGGTGTCTTGATTTCAGCTTTGCCGCGACATTCCTCAATCATAGTCACAAACAATCATCCCATTTCGTCAACGATAACATCCTCTGGTGCTGAGCTCTGACCCGGACATGGAATATGCTCTAGTACAAAAGCCTTCTTCCCAGGATTATCATTTTAGGTCTTTTCAGTTGTAGGTTGATACCCCAAGCCAGCGGTACCCTTGCTCGGGGAGCGCGACAGCCGCTCAACAGAGTTACCTCGGTCGAGCAAGCCTGCAGAATGCCGTCTACCCAACTAACCTATGAATAAAGAGAAGAATATATTTCATTAATTAGACAGTTAGAGGTTATGTGAATAACCCTAGTTCATTTCAATTAGTCATTAATAAGCCTCCAAAACATTAAAATGTACAATTATAGTTAAAGTGGAACAAATGATACGATTACAACATTTTTAGTTTAACCTTCCCAAAACAAGATACAACCTACATAATGTCTACTGAGCCTCTAACGGAAACAAAAGAGTGCTACGACAGTGCCGACAACAAGACCCTGACTATACCTCAAAACTCTGTGTATAAAAGCCAAGAGATACAGGACCCCGAAATGGAGTGAGGCTCACCAAGTCAGCTAAGGAGAGGGTGTGCTGCTATCACAGATCGATACCCCCTACTATGGAACCACCTACATCCATTAAAAAAAATAATGGAGCGCCCTTGGCAAAAGGGACGTTAGTCCATATGGGATAGAACTAGTATGTAAAACACCCTCTAAATAAAATGAGTAACAGTATACGGAGAAGAAAACATGAAATAAATAAGAGACTCAAATAGTATCAAGGTGCCAAGTTAGGGAAAGGTAAATTTCAAGTATGCTTCAGTATTTTAAGTTGGGTGATCATTAGCACCAACACACCACCGTGTTTTTAGCATAGAGTCCGATCTCAGTCTGACCATCTAAGCAGTCTCTCCCGGAGACATCTACTCACAATACCACTATGTGCGCAGCATGTCGTCCGATCTCAGCCCGATCGGCTAAGCCGTCTCACCACAATGTTTTGTGGGTCGACATCATATCACATCTCGCTAGCAATAATCTCATTCCATTGAAGGGGAAACATCTCAATACATCATTGTCATCCCATATAAGGGGAAACAACATCATCATAATAATACGAGGATTTACCCCTTAACCACTCCTTCATCATCACGTGTAGTTTCAGGATAAGGTCATTTTGACGTACCCTTCCTCGGTGACTAAACGATACTCCCAAAACATTATTTTCAAAAGGATTCACAACTCATTTCAACATCTTGCTCTCACCTCTTTGTTTCATTAGAACTCATGGCCCAAATGTAATATCATTGTTGGCGGGTTGGCCGTATTTCATAGAATATATTTACTGTTTCACTTTCAAGCATCATCACGGATTGTCAACAACAAACATTTATATTCAAGACTTTAAATACAAATTTGAGCAACTAACCAAATTAAGGGTCTTAGGCATATGTGATTCCTTACACAATTCAACATGGCGTCCAATCTTAGCTTGATCGACTAAGCCCTCTCACCACAATATCGTTGGGTCAACATACATCACATCTTGCTAGCAAAACTTTCCTCCCATATAAAGGGAAACTGTCTCATCACAATAGCATGGGGATTTACCCCTCAATCATTCTTGCACCGGCATGTGTAGTTTCGGGGTTAGGTTGTTCCGACCTACCCTTCCTCGGTGGCTAAACGATACTCCCAAGGAATTTATTATTAAAAGGATTTACCCCTCATTTCATATTCTTTTACATGTCATTCATTTTATTGGCACCAATTGCCATAGCGTAATATCATTCTTGTCACGTTTGCCGCACTTCATAATTCATGCTCACTATTTCACTTTCAACATCCTCATGAATAATCAACAACAAGGCCTTTCAAATTAAGGCTTGAAACACATACTTGAGCAATTTAGGGTCTTAGACACATGTGATTTCTTACACAATTTGACTTGATATCTTTCATTAGAATCACGCTTTCAAATCATAGCATGATAACACAAAGCCCATGCTAAACCATATTCTCAAACATTAACTCAACTTAACAAGAATCTTTGGAATACATGTTGAACGCATAATCATTTTGAAACAAGGCTTATTTGGAAATATCAATTTATAATGAGCATCACGGGACTTATAAGGACATCATGGGGTTCAATTCTAAGAGAAGAGTTTAGACAACATACCTTGCCTTGAGCTTTCCTTAATTTACTACCCAGTTCTAGAATCCTAGCAACTTTGATCTATTTAGAGATACAGAAAATTGAATATAAATTAGGAAGGAGTTCATGGTTCCATATCACTTGAGCATTTTATCAAACACTAGGTGAGCATTAAGGTTTCAAGGTCCTCCTATGGCGGATTCTTTCATCCCACTACCCAAAATCTACCCATTTGAGTTCAGCTACCTTCCCACGACTCATGAATGTACATGCATACATAAACAACAACCCTCATCCTCAAAACCTTCCTCCCCATTACCTAGTCCCAAACAAAATTTCGTAATTGAGGGTTAGGGCTAGGATCATACCTCTTGGTTAAAGGCCTTGTGAGATTTCATGTTGAATTTCAAAGCTTGGAAAAGATTGTGGAGGAACAATTTGCTTAGGGACTTCACCTCTCACCCTAGGGCACTCCTTCTCTCTAAAAATACCAGATATCCCCTTTAGAAATGGTACCTTACGTCTAATTATCGAGGTAGGGTCGGGGTAAAAAGATAGAAAAATGAAGCCCATATGATGATCTGTGGTCGATATGCGACTGCATAACGCTTCTATGGTCCGCACAATGGGCCGCATAATGGCCCTCCTGAATTGGGCACCTCTGCCTCACTGTGCGACCAGTTTGCGGCCTGAATACGTATTTTGTGGCTGCATAATGCGCTGCAGAACGTTCCTCCAGAATTTCATTATGCTGGATCTGCGAGGGGTTATACGGCCCGAAAAGTGATTGTGCAGCCACGTAATGGGCTGCATAATGGTCCAAAAATTTTGCCCAAATTTCTGCCTCGGTTTGCGGCTGATATGCAGACGCATATCAGTTATGCAATCGCAGACCGACCGCAGAAAATGCCCTGTGTTTCCAAATTTTTTTTCCAACTCTTAACGCACCAAAAATCCCTGGGTTTAGGTAAGATTTTGACGGGTCCTTACAGTATGGGAAATGAAACATTAAATCAATAAGAGACTCAAACAATATCAAGGGGCCAAGTTAGGAAAAGGTAAATTTCAAGTAGGCTTCAGTATTTTAAGTTGGGATATGTTTAGCACCGATACACCACCATTGTTTTTAGCACGGAGTCTGATCTTAGACAGGCCGGCTAAGTCGTCTCTCTCCGAGACATCCACTCACAATACCACCATGTGCGTGGCGTGACGTTTGACATCAGCCAGATCGGCTAAGCCGTCTCACCATAATGCCCCCAGGGTCCACATCACATCACATCGCGCTAGCAATAATCTCATCTAATTCAAGGGGAAACACCTCAACACATCATTCTCATCCCATATAAGGGGAAACAACCTCATCATATTAACACGTGGATTTACCCCTCAATTAATCATACACTAGTACGTGTAGTTTGGGGGTTAGGTTATTTTGACCTACCCTTCCTCGGTGTCTAAACAATACTCCCAGAGCATTTAATTTCAAAAGGATTCACAACTCATTTCAACATCTTGTTCTCACCTCTTTGTTTCATTGGAACTACTGGCCCCAAATTTAATATTATTGTTGGCACGTTGGTCATATTTTATATTCTATAGTTACGGTTTCACTTTCAAGCATCATTACGGATTGTCAACAACAAACATTTCTATTCAAGACTTTAAATACACATTTGAGCAACTAACTAAATTAAGGGTCTTAGGCACATGTGATTCCTTACACAATTCGACATGCTAGTTTTCATTAGAATAATGTTTCCAAATCATAAAATATTAACACACAGCCCATGCTTAATCATCTTCTCAAATAGTAACTCAACATAACAAGAACATTTGGAATACAAATTGAGCGCATATATATTTTGACACAAGGCTTATTCAGAATAATCAATTTATAATGAGCAACGCGAGACTTACAAGGATATTGCGTGGTTCAATTCTAAGAGAAGAGTTTAGCCAATATACCTCACTTTGAGCTCTCCTTAATTCATTACACAGTTCCGAAAATCCTAGCGAATTTGATCTCTTGGATGAATATCTTGTGAGCTTTCTTGTTGAATTTTAACACTTGAGCAAGATTTTGGATGAACAATTAGCTTAGGTATTTCTCCTCTCACTTAGGGAACTTCCTCTCCCTAAGAATATCAGATATTCCTTTAAAAATGGTCCTTTATGTCTAATTATCTAGATAGGGTCGGGTTATAAAAATTAGAAAAGTTAAGCCTTGATGCAGATTTGCGATCGCATATGCGACTGCATAACTCTTCTGCGGTCCGCAAACTTGACCGCATAATGTCCCTCTGGAACTGGGCACTTCTGCCTTACTTGCGATCGGTCTACTATTCATAGACCAATTTTGTGGTCGCATTATGCGTCGCAGAACTTTCCTCCGAAAATTCTTTTGTTGGATCTGTGATGGGATGTGTGGCCCACGAAGTGATTATGCGGCCACATAATGGATTGCATAATGGTCCAAATATTTGACAAAGTTTCTGCTTCAGTCTCTGGCAGATCTGCGGTTCGCATATCAGTTTTGTGACCGCAAAATGGACTGCAAAACGCCCTGCACTTCCAAAAGTTTTCTGCAACTACCGAATGCACTGTTTCAACATAAAAAGTCCAAATCTCTACAATCATCAACGCATAAGTCTTCCTAGGCATAACGAAACCCCGGGTTTTGGAAACCTTTTATGGGGTATTACAACATCTTTCCCTTGGATCTTAGATTGTACGGTGGCTCTGCAAGTTTTTCATATCAACACAAACCAACCTCTATTTTCGGGGATAAAAATAAAGAAATAAAGCGAGAAAACAAAGAAAATTTGAAGTTAGTTTAAGAGATTGCACAAATATAAGCACATAGGGCAGTTAATTCACGTGTTCAAATAAACGCATTTCCTAAGATGCATAAGACCTCTCTTTGATGAGGGTAGGCGTATATCGCAAATGTTTGACAAACAATCAGATTTTTACAAATTTAGATCCAGAGAAAAGTTTGGTTTTTCATTGATAGGCTTTAGATTACAATAGATGGGAGCGGTGGTTACAACATTGCTTTTCAAATTTCACAAAAGATGCACGGGCTTATGGGCTCACCCTTAGGGTTATGAAAAAAGGTTGTATATGGTCGAAATCGGAGGAGTCCGATTTTGAGGTCTCTGTTTTGCCGAGCCCGAGCTAGGAAGGCTTGAAGTAAGGTTAGAGTCCGATCTCAGAATATATACCTCGAGAGAGCGCATCAAAGGCCTGACATGGCTTACCTCAAGACAACGCAAAATCGATGACAGTCAAGAAAAAGCAGGAATTGCCCAAGGACACAAGGTGAAAGCAGATAAGATTTGTTAGAGACCGTACAATCTGTACTAGGCCGTTATACAGTTGTACCAATAATATTCTTTGTCATTATTAGAAATGTACCATATTAGAGTTTTCCCCTCCTATATAAAGGGGACCCCAATAATTTTTAAGAGCACCATTCATCATTTACTGCAATAGAACATTCTACTCTGCTTTTCTCGTTTAACGTGCTCAACATTATTCTTCAGCTTTATTGTTGTTTATTTATTGTTCATAATTTAATGCTATCGACCAACCTCGAGACCCCCGAGGTTATCGAGCTCGAGGCCCCCAGTCCTTTAACAACATTGGTTTGACTATCATTTCTTCTTACTTACACTTAATATTTCTTGATTACTCACTAGTATTGAAATAAATCACATATTTTTAGAACCACAAATCACATTTAATTGTTAATACCATTTTCGAGGTAAACAGTTTGGCGTCCACCGTGGAGCTAAAGATAATAGTGATTATTTTACTGCTAGTTTTCTGATAACACAAGTTATTCTTCACACTTTTTCTTGTCCAAAGATTCTTTGATTTCAGGTCAAAATATGTCTAACGCTGCAAATGCATCCGAGCACGGAAACAACGGCATTGGATTTCATGGAGAAAATAGTGCAACAACTTCAGTGACCGGTGTACCACCGCTAAACCCTGGGGTAGCACCAACACTAGACCCTGTCGACGTAGGCTCACATATTGCTTTGCACGCCGATTCGGGTACTGGCGTTGAACAAAGCGTACACGGAGGGGTCCAACCCAACGAACAAAGGACGCATGCTCGAGATGAAGTCATCCTACAAGTAATTTTTGAAATGTTGCAAGCATAACAAGTTGCTATCGCTCAGTTAGAGAGTCAGCAAAAGACTCCGAGTGCAGCAGGACCAGAAACAACTCCTCGAGTTGAGCCAGCACCAGAAAGATCAAACAATAATGGGTCGGGAACATACCCCACTATCATGAGGATGCTCGAGGAGTTCACCAAGAGAATTGAGTCAGGAGAAAAGAAGATAGAGGACAACGACAAGAAAGTAGAAACCTACAACTCGAGGGTCGACCAGATCCCGGGAGCACCTCCAGTCTTGAAAGGGATGGATTCGAAGAAGCTTGTATAGAAGCCAGTCCCACCGAGTGCGGCTCCGAAGCCTATTCCGAAGAAGTTTCGGAGGGCTGACATCCCAAAATACAACGGGACCACAGATCCCAATGACCATATCACCACATATACTTGTGATATAAAATGAAATGATTTAAAGGACGACGAGATCGAGTCTGTCTTGTTGAAGAAATTTGGAGAAACCTTATCCAAAGGGGCTATGATGTGGTACCATAATCTTCCCCCGAACTCAATAGATTCATTTTCCATGTTGGCAGACTCATTTGTAAAGGCACATGCTGGTGCCATAAAAGTTGCTACGAGAAAGTCTGATGTTTTCAAAATCAATCAAAGAGAGAACGAGATTCTAAGGGAATTCGTATCCCGTTTCCAGATGGAGCGAATGGAATTACCACTAATCTCCGATGACTAGGCAGTGCAAGCTTTCACCCAAGGACTGAATGAACGCAGCTCAATAGCTTCGAAGCAGCTGAAGCAAAACTTGATCGAGTATCCCGCCGTAACTTGGGCAGATGTGCACAACAGGTACCAGTAAAAAATTAGGGTCGAGGACGACCAATCGGGAGCCCCCTCGGGATCAGTGTATCCGATCAGGCTACTAGCAAAGGAATTAAAAAATGTGGAAAGGGAACCGAGACCGAACAAGGAAAGGTATCAGCCGTACATTGAAGATCAAAGAAACAATTCGTGGTGTAACATACCTCGAAATGATTGAAGGGCGGATCTAGGACAAAATTCTCAGGGACTCATGAGCAGAACCGGGTTTGACAGGCACTCGGGACCGTTGGAGGCACCCAGATTGTCTTAGTACAACTTCAACATCGATGCCTCAGACATCTTATCAGCCATAAGAAAGATTAGGGATACTAGGTGGACCAAGACCATACAGTCAAATCCTTCCCAGATGAACCCCAACTTAATGTGCAAGTACCATGGTACTCATGGTCATAGGACCGAGGACTGCAGACAACTTCGAGAGGAGGTAGCCCGATTGTTCAACGAAGGGCAAGTTTCTCTGCGACCGGGCCAAGAGTCATTTCCGAGAGAGAGATGCAAATAGGAAGAATGAACCAGAAGAGCCCCAGCATTTCATTCACATGATCATTTGAGGAATCTACGTCCCGCAGGGACCCGTATTCAAACGAACAAAAGTATCCATCACAAGGGAGAACCGATCTCGGGACTACATTCCCGAGGATGTTACAACCTATAATCACATACGTTGGCTCATGCCATAAGTTAAAAATAAGAATATATTATCTCTGAGATGATAAGAAGTTAATCCTATTGGTCTTAAATGATACACGAGTGTATAAGGGTGATTAAAAAGTATTAGAAGTTAAACGAATCACGGATGTTGTAACCCGTACTTTTGGGTAAACATAATGGTGCTTAACATTCTCAAGAGTTTGTGTTTTAAGGTATTTGAATCATATGATATCCATATCATATTCTTGAAGTCAAATGAGTTATGAAACAAAAGTCGACAAGAGTTGTCGCACCTTAGGTTCATAGTTTTACTTAAACTTTAGGTCAAATGTTACTAATCCTTTCTCCAAATATACTTGGAATTAAGGGGTGATATACCCATCAAATTGAAGATATATGAGTCTAGTTTCCAGTTCATCTAACCATTCATCGATACGATATCATAGTAGAGAGATATTCGCATCTTCGCGAGACTGCGCTAAGCACCTCTCTATGGGTCCCACATAGTCGGTTTAAGAGATATGGATATATATAATATGCCTAGAACCCGTTTTAAGTCATTCATTTTCAGTATATTTAGACCTTAGAACCCTAGAAACACCCTCTTAAGGTTCTCTAAAGATTCAAGACCCAAACAAAAGGCTAACAACACAAATCAAGTGTCGGGAATCCCATGGCTCTAGTAAGTTTCTTGTTCTTCTTGTTGTTGCTCATTTTTGTGTTGTTCAAGCTCGCGTGGGAGGTTGTTTTAAGGGGTTTATGTTCTGTAAATACTCCCTCATGTTTTTAATATCACCCCTAGGTGATTTCAAGACTTCTAAAGTGATTCTAGTACCGAAAAACCCTAATTGATTGCTAGTTTCGCTTCCTTGTTGTTGTGGCAGCATTGGAGGGATATTTCGTGGACAATTAAGGTCAAGTTTGAGTTGTTATTTTTGTTTAAAGGTGAGGAACCTCTTAATCTACATGTATTTAAGATTATCCAAGTTATGGCTAAGTCATTGAAGCTAGAACTTGTGAAATATATATCGAAAGGCTTGATAGTAATGTTGTTGGTTGGTGGACTGTTTTGGGGGGCTCAATATGATTATTATTGATGTTATTTGGGTTGTTTAGTTATTTTTTTGACTTGTGTGAAGTCATATATATAGGGTAGGTGTTGTCCGTTTCATCGTAGAATAGGTTGTAGACTTAGGAGTCGTGACATTTGCATAGCATGAGGTTGGGGCAGTATATACTAGGTATGTGAGCCTATCCTTTTTATTCTTTTTCACGACTCCGATTCTACATAATGCAATGAACGAGCTTCCAAATATACTCTACTCTTAGAAGCTAGAAGTACTTACATTGTTTCCCTTATAGAACAAATGATGTTGAGGTTTCTTCTCTTATTCTTATGTTATCAATGTTGTTGGTACTTCCTGGTTCTTATAAGATTCTTGATGAAGAGTTAGTCCTAATAATGTGTACGGAGAATATCGACCTTACGTCACTTCGAAAGGTTCATAATATGATTCTAATGAGTCCTGCATGCATTGTATATATACGTATCTATTTTACTCTACCAAGCTGCACTATAGTCGGCGGGGTACGACACCTATTGTACGACACCTACGTTTTGCCGAGCCTATTACGACCGGGTATGATATGATGATGATGATGACCCTAGAGGCGCATGTTTTAAAGGTTTATGTATATATATGTGTGTATCACGCATTTCATGTCAGTAGCCCTCAGAGGTACCCAGATGTTACATGTTGTATATTCTCTATCCCTGTTTACATTACTGTTCTTACTTATGCTTTCCTGCATTACATACTCATTACTTTATTCGTACTGACGTTATTTTTATTGATGGACGCTGCATGTCGTGCTGCAGGTCCTGATAGACAGGTAGACGCAACTCCCTCACCACAGTAGGCTTTCTAGTTCAGCAGTTATTGGCGAGATCCCTTCTCCGGACTTGCCGTGGTCTTGGTATGCATTTTTGTTATTGATATTATGGGTATGTCGGGGCCCCTGTTCCGACAATGTTGCATTACTTATGATCTTTAAGAGGCTCATAGACAGGTGTCGACTCATGTATAGTTGGTATGCCTTGTTGGCTAATTTTTGTTGTATAGTCTTTCATGGCAGTGTTGTAGCTCATACCTTATATGTAGTTTCTTAGCAGTCTTGTCATCCCATGCGATGTATGTTCATGCCATTATCTTTCATTGTTCATTGTTCATGATCCATATCTACCATTTATATTTGATCTCGTAGGCCTTTAACGATAATAAAGAAAGTTAGATAAAATGTATGTTGGTGCTCGGCAAAGTATGGCCCCGAGTGCTAGTCATGATCCTCCAGTTTGGGTCGTGAGAGAGGACACCCTCACATTCAGCGAGGAAGACATCTCGGCCTTATCTCGGCCTCATAATGACGCACTGGTAATTTCTATTCTTTTAAATAAAGTTCAAGTTAAACGTGTGCTCGTGGATCCAGATAGTTCGACCAACATAATCAGGTCGAGGGTCATGGAGAAGCTCGGGATGCTCGACCAAATCATACCCGCCTCTCGAGTCCTGAATGGATTAAACATGGCGAGTGAAACAACCAAGGGAGAAATCGTCCTACCCGTCAACGTGGGCGGGACCGTACAAGACACAAAGTTTCATGTCATCGAAGGTGACATGAGATACAATGCTTTGCTTGGAAGACCATAGATCCATAACATGAGGGCAGTGTCGTCAACCCTTCATCAAATGATGAAGTTCCCAACAAAGGATGGCGTGAAAACGGTGTAAGTAGAGCAGCATGCAGCCAAAGAGATGATCGCAATGTCAACTCGGCACCAGCATCGACATCACCTACCCCGGAGAAGTGAAAAGACAAACAGGTGGCCAAATAGAAATCACATCCCATACCCTCGGTTGAGCCCGAGGGACAGGTGATCGATGAACAGGTGGTCGAGGACGGAGAAGAACACCCTCTCACCCCTCGAGCCTTCATTTCCCCCGAGGAATCGGATGCAATGAAGTCCACAGTCGAAGAGCTCGAGCAGGCTGTATTAATCGAGCATCTTTCGAAACGAAAGGTACACCCGGGAACGGGATTAACCCCCGAACTCAGGAAAAAACTTATTCAACTTTTTACTAATAACATTGATTGCTTCTCTTGGTCCAATTTAGATATGACAGGGATCCCACCGGAGATAACCACCCATCGACTAAGTGTTGATCCTAGGTTCAAACCGGTGAAGCAAAAAAGGAGACCTCAATCCGAGGTAAAGCATGCATTCATCAAAGATGAGGTAACCAAACTTCTCAAAATATAATCTATTAGGGAAGTAAAATAACCCGAATGGCTAGCTAACGTAGTAGTAGTCCCTAAACAGGGAAATAAACTTAGAATGTGTGTAGATTACAAAGATTTGAACAACATGCCCTAAAGATTCCTTCCAACTGCCAAACATCGACCGTCTAATCGATGCTACGGCTGGCCACTAGATCCTTACTTTTCTCGACGCCTACTAGGGGTACAATCAAATTCAAATGAACCCGGAGGACCAGGAAAAGACTTCGTTTATCATGAAGTATGGTATTTATTGCTATAATGTAACGCCCTTCGGGCTAAAAAATGCAGGAGCTACATATCAACGCCTAGTTAATAAGATGTTCAAACATCAAATAGGAAAATCTATGGAAGTTTACATTGATGGCATGTTAGTTAAGTCCCTTCACGCAGAGGACCATTTGACTCATTTGCAGGCAACATTCCATATCCTACGAAGGTACAACATGAAGCTCAATCCCGAGAAACGCGCTTTCGAAGTCAGATCGGGGAAATTTTTGGGCTTTATGGTGTCGAGCAGGGGGATCGAGATTAACCCTGATAAAATCAAAGCCATCGAGGAGATCACCGTGGTGAACAATGTGAAAGCAGTGCAGCGGTTAACCGGGCAGATAACAACCTTAGGCCGCTTCATCTCGAGGTCATCGGATCGGAGCCATCATTTCTTCTCCCTACTCAAGAAGAGGAACAACTTCGAATGGACTCCAGAATACCAGCCAGCCTTGGAAAAATTGAAACGGTATCTCTCGAGCCCTCCTTTTCTCCATACCCCTAAGGAGGATGAAACATTATACTTGTATTTGGCCGTGTCCGAAGTAGCGGTAAGTGGTGTGTTGGTTCGAGAAGAACAAGGTATGAAATTCCCTGTTTATTACGTAAGTCGGACCCTAGGAGATGCTGAAACCAGGTATCCACACTTAGAAAAATTAGCTCTTGCATTAGTAAGTGCATCTATGAAGTTTAAACCGTACTTTCAATGTCATCCTATGTGTGTATTAACCACATATACACTTCAAAACATCTTGCATAAGCCCGAATTATCGGGCCGATTGGCCAAATGGGCCATCACACTTGGAGGGTATGATATCGAATATCAATCTCGAACGACTATCAAGTCTCAAATTCTGACAGACTTCATGGCCGATTTTACGCCTGCCCTCGTTCCCGAAGTAGAGAATGAACTCTTGTTAAAAACTGACACATCATCGGGGGTGTGGACCCTCTTCACTGATGGTGCCTCGAATGTGAAAGGGTCCGGTCTTGGTATAGTTCTAAAACCGCCTAGGGGCGGCATAATTAGACAATCCATAAAAATTTCGAAATTGACTAATAATGAGGCCGAGTATAAGGCCATGATTGCAGGTCTCTAACTAGCCAAAGGCCTAGGAGCAGAGGTTATCGAGGCAAACTGTGACTCTTTTTGGTGGTTAACCAAGTAAACTGAAGCTTCGAAGTTCAAGAAGATAGGATGCACAGATACTTAGACAAGCTTACAGTGACATTTCATCACTTCAAATAGTGGACCCTGGTCCACATAGCTCGAGAACAGAACAACAAGGCCGATGCACTCGCGAACTTGGGTTCATCTGTTGAAGAATATGACATAGTCCCGCAGACTGTCGTAAAACTATCAAAGTCGGTGATCGAAGAAGGCCATGCAGAAATCAACTCAACGAGTATAACATGGGATTGGATGAACAAGTACATCGACTACTTGAAACATGGGAAGCTCCCCACGGACCCAAAAGAATCGAGGGCCCTTCGAGCCAAAGCAGGCGATTTTCACTCGATGAGAATGGAACATTGTATAGGAGGACCTTCGACGGACCACTAGCAGTATGCTTGGGATCCGGGGACACGGATTATGTGCTACGATAAATCCACGAAGGCACTTGTGGAAACCACTCCGGTGCTGATTCCGTAGTTCGAAAGGTAATCAGAGCGGGGTATTACTGGGATAACATGGAAAAGGACACCAAGGAGTTTGTTCGAAGATGTGACAAATGCAAAAGATTTTCATCGATGATTCATCAACCCGGTGAACAACTACATTCGGTCCTATCCCCGTGGCCATTCATGAAATGAGGGATGGACATCGTCGTCCCGCTACTAACGTTGCCAGGTAAAGCTAGATTCATCTTATTTATGACTGACTACATCTCAAAATGGGTAGAAGCGCAGGACTTAGAGAAGATAAGAGAAAAAGAAGTCATTAACTTCATATGGGACCACATCATATGTCGATTCAGGATACCTGCCGAAATAGTATGTGACAATGGGAAACAATTCATCGGCAGCAAAGTGACGAAATTCCTCGAGGATCATAAAATCAAAAGTATTATATAAATGCCTTATCACCCATGTATAAATGGTCAGGCCGAGTCCACAAACAAAACCATCATACAAAACTTAAAGAAGAGGTTAGATGATGGGAAGGGGAAATGGAGAGAAGTATTATCCGAGGTGCTATGGGCATATCGAACGACGTCGAAGTCGAGCACGGGTGAGACCCCGTTTTCTTTGGTGTATGGGTTCGAGGCATTGACCCCAGTAGAGGTCGGGTAACCGAGCTCCAGGTTTCAGCATACCACCGAGGACTCAAAAAAAAGAGGCCATGAACACTTCCCTCGAGCTACTAGATGAAAAACGTGAAGCTGCGTTGGTTCGAATGGTCGCTCAAAAACAAAGGATCGGGAGGTACTACAACAGAAGAACGAACCTTCGCTATTTCGGAGTCGGGGACTTAGTTCTAAGGAAAGTCACCCTCAATACTCGACACCCAAATGAAGGGAAGCTAGGCCCTAGCTGGGAAGGACCAAACAATTGGAATATATCATTACTCAAACGCTATTATTGTTGAGGTATGACCTTCTCCCCTTTTCATTTATATTTCATACTAACTCCTTACAAGTGTTTGATCGGAGATATTGAAGCACCCTTCAGCTCGAAGACCTTGGGTTTTAAAGCATGCGTTGCAGTCTTTTTCCCTTGGATCGGGTTTTATCCCAAATGGGTTTTACCGGCAAGGTTTTTAACGAGGCAACACCTATATGCTACCTAAGGAAAACTCAACAAGCATTCAAGGATTCTTTTTTATCAACCTCGAATACTGGGGGGCATCACTCTCAGAGGTTACATTTTCAAAGAAATCAAGTTATGCCGACGAGGGCCTCGATAGGAGAATTTTGTAATGGGACGAACGGTCAAATAAACCGTGTCCATGTAGAATAGTCGAGCTCCCGATGGCAAAAACATGTACGCATGTATCGATCATTTGAAGAAGCATTCTCATTATATCAAAACACTTTGTGCCTCAAAGAAGTCCACTATTTTCATTAAACGACTCTAGGGCCAAATACAACCGAACACTCGGGGACTGTCTTCAATAGTCAACATATCGAGCCATATAAAACTTGAGCATATAAGACCTCAATGAGGCAAAATCGAACTTATAAGACTTCTGAGGCAAAATCGAACTTATAAGACCTCACTGAGGCATACTCGAACTTATAAGACCTTAAAAGAGGCACCCCCTCGATATCAAGGCCAAGGCCATATACTCGAACTCATAAGACCTTTTAAAGGGAATACCCTCGATATTAAGGCCAAGGAAATCTCACTCCAGGACTAAAAGGCTACGACAATATAAAAGACTACGGTCATATGAAAAGGCTACGGATGAAATAATGCGGCTCGGAGACGCCCGACTTCCTCCATAAAACAAAAGTCCTTCAAATAGTTGGAAACACTGGTTAAATCAGGCTACCCTCGTCATAAGCAAAGGGGCTTCGATAATATTAGCTCCGAACAATGTGAAGGCATTGAAAAAATCATCCTTCGAGAGAACCTCACGAGGTACTCAATCATCGTCGCACATCGACTTGTAATCGAGGTTCCTATCAATCGAACCATCAAAAAGTCGGACGGATATAAAAACATGCCAAGGCATAACAAAATTTTTTAGAAAAAGTATTTAGCCGGAAAGGGGGAAAATTGTAGCTGTTTTGAGGTCGAATTGACCCAATCTAAAAAGAGCCTAAGGGCCGATTTGTAAGAGCCTAAGGGCCAACCTAAAGAGCCTAAGAGACAATATAAAGAGCCTAAGGGCCAATATAAAGATCCTAAGGGCAAACTTAAAACAGCCTAAGGGCCGATGTGTTAAAGTCCAAAAGCCGATACCCAAAGAACTTAAAGGCCGAAACACACTATGCTCGAGACCTTACCTAGTTCGGACTCGAAATTCCTGAGCTAAAGCTTAGCTCGAAGATCGGACCCTAAGTGATCACCTATTACCGATTGTTGATCAAACACGAAACTTAAGGGTTTTATATTCTAAGTCCAATACAGCGGATTGATCATCAACAAACGCCAAATCTCATTTCAAAGGCAAAAGCAAGATGGAAATTAACACAAATATGAAACGAAAGATTTTTTAATATTTATGATAAGGGTACAAAAATATGTATACAAATCTCCCACATGGAGCCCTTACAAAGAAAATAAAGGAGGCTTAATCTATTGACGGGACGGGGTCACCCGCTCGGAGGCATCACCCACGGGGACCACTACATCCTTGGAAGCTTGACCTTCGGAAGTCTTTTCTCCCTCGGGGACTTTGCCTTCGTCAACCCTCTCGGGATCAGCCTCTTCCGCGGAAGCCTCCTCGGCAACCTCCTCTTCATTATTCTCAACATTAGCTTCATCATTGGAGGAAAGGACGAACTTGGCATCAGCCTCGTCTGCCTTAGCCTGCTCTATCTCCTCGGAGAGATAAAAGCACTTAGCATGGATCTCCTCGAGGGTTCCCTCCGGGATCGAAATCGGACGTAGTTGTTGCTTCTTTGCTCCCGGTCAGAGGCCCCTCTTAACTCCATCTAAGCATCAGTAGCATCTTTCAAATAGATGGCTACCGTCTTGTCGGATGTGGCTTGTATTTCTTCGGCCTCGGCCCGAGATTCCTTGACTTCGGTCTTGGCCTTCTTGAGGCCAATCTCGAGCTCGGCTATCTTGCCCGCCTGAACCAAATTGCTCTCTTGAGCGTTTCAGAGTTAAATTTAGGGGGCAGATACCTTCTGTAAAGACCCGTAAAAATTTCATGTCTAAAAACGATGCCCGGATAGGTTCCCATGTTGTTATAACTGTAGAAATTCTTAAAAGCGGACCTTTTTGAGTAAAAAGTACCCCGGGACTTAAAATATATAATTTCCTAGAATTGCGTGGATCTGCGGTCCACTATGCGATCGCAGATCAGGTAAGTGGACCGCATAGTGGTCGCATACCTGGATAGCCTGCTATCCAATTTGAGGACAGCTATGCGGCCCAAGATGCAATCACATTTTGAGAATGCAGGCCGCATAGTTGTCGCATTCTTGCACCTTGATTCTTGCGGAGGGAGTTATGCGACACACTATGCGATCGCATAACAGGTATGCGGAGCGCATAGTGGTTTATGCGGTCACATACCTGGGCAGTCTGTTTTCCCTTTTGGCCCAGCTGAGGGCCATATATGCGACAGGAATGCGGACTGCATAGCAGGAATGCGATCGCATTCCTGACCGCATTTCCTGCTTTGGGGCTTCTAATTTCTGATTTTAAAACCCCACCCCTAGTTTAGTAAAACACCCCTCCCCTTCATTTTAACACCTATCTGACTAAAATAGAGAGAAGTGAGAGTGGGTTCTAGAGAGAGAAGTCCTCATCTTCCCCAAATTGGTCCTCCATCTCTACTCAGGCCTAGAAGTTTATCAAGTAGTCGTCATCTTCTTCATCATAAGAGGTAAGTATTCACCCTATTTCCCCAAATTCTAAGAGTTTAGTTAAGAATAGAACACACATAGGTTGGTTCTTAAGAATGAAAGTTGAGACCTTGCATGCATGTGAATAATCTTTCATAACCTAGTAAAGGGAAGCAAGTAGAGTAATCTTTCACTAAAAAGGGTTTAGTTAATCTAAGGGATCACATAGTGTTTGATAAAATGCTCAAATGAATTCAAGACTCCTAATTCTAAGGTAAATGTATCGCATTGTGAACTAGATTGGCGGTGCTAGACGGTTCGGTGAATTGTGATAGAAATAAAAGAGGATTCCGATTTGAGGTATGTATGGCTAACTTTAATCTTTGTAGAGTCGCCTTGTTGGTGTCTGAGCATTCGGTATGAGTTCCTGGATTATGCATATGTTAATTGATTGTTCTAATGTGTTGACACGTAAGATTTTATTCTTTGGTTGTCCTAGTTGATTTTTTTCCATGCCACCATGCTATGTGAGATTGTGAAAAGGGTGATTCTTTGTGCTTACTCCATCATATGCAAAACTTGTTATGTGCTTGAACATCTCGGTATGAAAGGTTGTGCTACCAAACGAAAGAAATGATAACGAATCCTATTATTGAATTTATCTAAGTGCTAAATGTTGTGTAGTAAATAATGGAAAGGAAATGTGAATTTAACTAATTGAGCTATATGTTGATGGCATACGTCATTGGACTTACTATTTGGTAAAGATTATTGTGAACACATTGTTTGGTTGTTATGAAATTATACTCTTGATGATATAAAGCCTTGTGATTGAATTGTGGGCTGTTAGTTTTGCTATGAAATGTTATTGTACGGTGGGATCGGGTTGCGCGCCGCAACATGAGGAATAAGGGTGATATGTGAGAAGTAATAAGGATGGAATGTGATTGTCCGGTGGGATCGGGTTACACGCCGCAACAAAATGTAATAAGGCTGGAATGTGATTGTCCGGTGAGATCGGGTTGCACGCCGCAACAGGAAGAAATAAAGGTGGATTGTGTTGAAATATGAATCTGTGAAACTCCCAATTGTGTTTATTTCTGTATCTCTCTGCAGTAATTGTTTGGTTTCTCTGACTGTCTTATATCTTGTGTACTGTTTGATTCTACTTAGAATAAAGTTTGTTCATACATGCTAGTACTATTAAATGATACTAACGTCCCTTTTGCCGGGGGCGCTACATCTTTTATATGGAAGTAGGTGGTTCCATAGCAGGTAGCTCAGTCTGCCGATAGTGGTGCCTCCTCTTCATCCCTTCAGCAGTTCTGGTGAGCCCCACTTCTTCTCGGGGCCGTGTGTAGTCTATATCGTCTTCTTTTGTATATGTTGCATCATTAAAGGTATATCTTGGGCCTTGTTGCCGACAGGTTTATGTAAACCTTCTAGTACTCTTAGAGGCTCTGTATTGTATATATGTATTTTAGGCAGTAACTGTGTTTGGTCGAAATCGTGGTCCGTGTTGGAAAAGTTGTATGTATTATATATGTTTTTGGATTATCAAATGTTGAAAGTTAAAAGAGGAAATGAACTTATGTTGTAAATCGTACTTTGAATCTAAATTGGCTAATTCATATGGAAAAATGTATATTTTAGACACGGGGCAACACGTTGGGTAGGAAAAGCAAACCAGGTCCGCTTGACCGGGATCATCCGGTTAGGCGCTGGTCTCGTCCCTCAGTTTTGGGGCGTGACAAACTTGGTATCAGAGCGTAAGGTTTTGAAAGTGTCCTAGGTTGTCTCGGAGCCGTGTCTAGTAGAGCCCTTCTTATCGGTGTGTTGTCGACCACATCTATAATTAGGGGGCTGCATGGACATTTAGGAAAGGACCCACTTATTGCTATTCTATATCGTGCGATGTGGTGAAAGGTGGGGTTGTCTATCTCTAACTCGTTCGATGTTCCAATTTTCAGTAAATGACGCCCAAGAAGAGAGCTCGACTCGGCCTAGAGGCCAATGCCACCCCAAGTGTGGCCATAAATTCTCAATCTGATGGTGCGGGTGAGGACAATTCCCCGACCATGAATCAGCCTGACTCCTCCATTCCTGGACAGACTATTCTAGTTCCTGCTCCAGCGGAGGGTGCTACGATCCCTCCCGCTTATATTCCTGGTCCTCCTCCAGCCCCAGCTTCAGGTCCCGGCATTTCTGATGGGTGTCTCACAAAGAGATCTATTAGCACCTTTGTAATATCCTTCAGAAATGTAAGCTAAAGAAAACAATCCATCCACCATTTTGGGTGACTCTAACCCAAGCCAGATCCTGATATCTGTCCTTCTCTTATACTACCTCTGTTATTGTGGAAGGCAACTCACAATGCTTATATTTTTCTATCTGAGTTAAAAATACCGATAATCTTCATTAATTGGGTACCTCGTACCCTTCTCGTCTTGCTCCTTTTACTTGTAGAAGATTGTATCTACCTTCTGAATCTCTCATTGCCTTTTACCATAGGGGTGGATAGATATCCGTGCCTTAAGGATCCTTATCAATAGGCTTACATGTCTTAGTACACACATGATCTAATGAAGACCTTACATTTACTCATCATAAGCATCATGAAAAATCGATTTCCTCTGACTCAACTTTTCCATAGCCACATTCAATCCCTTACCAATCGTCTTTCTAGATGTAGGCATCGTCGTATTATGAATAAGATATAGTTTAGGAAAGTGAGTTCTTACAACTGAGCGTTACCACATGATCCAGCGTAAGAAGAAAGAGTGACCGTCCTAAATGCCCTGTAGCCTCCTGCTTATAAGTGTGGTACACAACACACCCATAAACAAGACTCTACTAGACACGGTTTGTAGATTCCCTAGGACATAACTGCTCTGATACCACTTCTGTCATGCCCCGAACCTAGGGGGAAAGACTGGTACCCGGTGCCTCACCTATCCTTGCGTACCAACTTACGACTAAGGGACTCTGGAAAATAAATTCATACATTGGCCATGGGCCACATTGCAAGACAATTTGCGAACGTTGTCTAAACACCATTATAAAGTTGTGCCGACAAGGCCGTCAACTACTACAGATGGCAAACCAACAAAATATACATACAAGAACTACAAGCTCAACATACTGCACTAACTAACAGGATATGTCTACAAGCCTCTACTGATGGATGTACTGTAATCGAAACAAGGGCTCCGACCTACCCATAACATATATATACATATATACACAAGATGTACATAAAACTCTAGACCTGACAACTACGAAGGAAGTGGAGCTTACCGATCAAGCTGAACTCAGACAACACCTACTGAGGAGGTCTACCCGTCTGTCTATCTAAACCTGCACGCATGAAATGCACCGTCCCCGACAAAAGGAATGTTAGTACGAAATAATGTACCTAGTATGAAAGGCAATAAAATAACTGAAAGCTGAAACTGAACTTATTGTATTATAATTGAAAGTAACTGGGAGTCAAAGATAATCTGAAGATATGCTTACCTGTTGATACTGACTCAACTCTCTCAATATAGTAAGTAAAATAGTTTTCCGGTCTTATAAGGCTCGGTATATATAACTACTCTGCCGTAGTAGGCTCGCTCATAGGCGCTCGGCCATACTAGGCTCTGTATCTTAGCCATGCTGGGCTCGCTCATAGGTGCTCGACCACAGTACGCTCGGTATATAACTTACCATATGATCAGAGGTTGCCCAATAGGGGCCTGCCCATCGATTATAGCTCGATGGTAATGAAAATACTGTAATGCTATGTATATAGTCTCTCTTCTCTATTGACTGGAAAAAGACAATACTCAATTGAATATGAAGTCCCAATAAGGGATAATACCTTAACTTATGAGACTAGGATAATGTATATAAATCCTGAAGTATGAACTTCTCTTTATGTCTCGTTATCAAACACATGTAGTTATTGGATCATGCCAATATGAAAGAAATGTTTAACCTTAACATACCTGCGCCGATTCTCTTGAATATCCCTCTAACATATGTCAATTGCGACAACACGTAACGGTAGATCGAAGTAGGAAAAATTCGTATGATATTCTTGAGAAAGATTGCACTGTACTCCCTTATAATTACAATATCTCACGTTGCTTTGAATATTTGAAGCTCTTTCGTGCTTATGTGATATATGCATATGCATATATGAATTACTCACGTTACATACCATCTTACTTATAAAATCTTACTTACCCATCTTACTTACAAAATCTTAATGTTTGAGATGTCTTATATATGGATGTGGGACCCAGTTAATAAGGCTTACTTTAGCCACCAAATATCTCTTAAAATGCCACCTAAAAATGCAAGTAAAGAGTCACCAAATGTCTTTGAGTTTCTGCCACGTTTTTGGCCTTTTAATCTCATCCAATAGCTTGATTAAGATTATCCACAAATTCCTTAATTAACTTGTTAATCTCCTACTAACCAATAATTAACTAATTATCCACATAATTAAGAATTATCTCAAATTACTTAAAATACTACTTACTTTTAACACATTTTATACATCTTTACTATCATAATCATGTGGTATCTTGTATGACACTAGTCCATAAATACGGGGTATTATAGTCGGTACTGTATTTTATCCCCAGTTGCCAAACATTGACTAAACTCATCTTCGATTTTCTTACTCTCTCTCCTTCACGAATTTACTCATCACTTGTTTGATATGGCATAATGCTTATAATATCAAAATAATCTCATTCCCGAACTTACGTCGATTAACTTTCGACGAAACTTTAACGTATGAAAATGCGAGATGTAATAATACCCAAACCATGCTGAAATTTCTTCAAAAAATTAGCCATGAATTGTGCCCTTCAATTCGAATTGTTAGAAACTGGAGTGCCATGCAGCCTGACTATTTCCTTGATATACAACTGAGCATATTATTCTGTTGTGTAGGTAGATTTAACTGGCAAGAAGTGTGCCGATTTCGTGAGTGGATTCACAATCACCCAAATTGAGTCAACTTGCATGGAGTGCGTGATAGTCCTACAACAAAGTCCATATTAATCATTTCCCACTTCCACATTGGAATTTCTATGTTCTGAGCCAACCCACTGGGTCGTTGGTGTTCAGCTTTAACTTGCTGACAACTTAGACATCTTTCCACAAAGTCCGCCACATTCCTCTTCATGTCATTCCACCAATAGACTTCCTTGAGATCATGATATATCTTTGTAGAGCTCGGGTGCACTGAATACCTGGAAGTGTGAGCCTCGACCATGATTCTTTCCCGGAGACCATCTACATTTGGAACACATAACCGCACTTGGTACCTTAGTGTCACATCATCCACGCCGAGAGAAAATGCCATAGTCTTATGTTTATGAATCCCCTCCTTCAATTTTATCAACAATGGATCGTTGAATTGCTTCTCTTTGACATCCACAACAAGCGATGATTCAGCCATGTTTGCACGATTACCCCTCCTTCCATAGAGTCCGCAAGACGAACTTCCAAACTAGCCAACCGATGAACTTCCTCGGCCAATGGCCTTTGATATGTCTCCAAGTGAGCCAAACTGCCCATAGATTTCCGGCTAAGAGCATCCGCAACAACATTGGCCTTTCCCGGGCAATACAAGATATCGATGCCATAATCTTTGAGTAACTCAAGACATCTTGTGTGACGCAGATTCGGCTCCTTTTGTTTGAAAATATATTGAAGGATCTTGTGGTTCGTGAATACATCCACATGTACCCTATATAAATAATGACACCAACTATTCAATGCAAAAACCACCGCTGCAAGTTCTGAGTCATGTGTTAGATAGTTCTTTTCATGATTATTGAGTTGCCTAGAAGCATAAGCTATAACCTTTCCATGTTTCATTAATACACACCCAAGCCTGATCCTTGAAGCATAACAATGCACCACACACCGACGTTGTAGTCAATATTGATTTCAGCTCCTCGAAGCTCTTTTCACAAGCATCAGACCTGTGAAACTTAATTGCCTTTTGCGTTGATTTAGTCAACAGAGAGGAAAGAGTAGAGAACCCCTCCACAAATTTCCTGTAATACCTTGCTAATCCTGAGAAACTAAAAAACTATGTTAGAGTTGTAGGCCTTGCCGATTATTCAATAATGCGACCTTTTGCGGATCAACCTAATTTCTTCTCTAGTGACGATATGACCCGAGAATACGACAAATTCAAGATAAAAACATTTTGAAAACTTCTCATACAACTGGTGCTGATATAAAGTTTGCATACTGCCCTGAGATAATCGGCGTGGTCCTCTCTACTTCGTGAATATACTAGAATATCGTCAATGAATCACAAAAGAGTCGAGGAACATCTTGAAACACGATTCATAAAATCCTTGAAAGCTCCCAAGGCATTTGTTAGCCCAAAAGACATCACCAAAAATTCAAAGTGCCCATACCGGGTCTTGAAAGTAGTTTTAGGAATATCTTTCTCCCTGATCTTCAATTGGTGATACCCGAATCTTAAATTAATATTGGAGAAATACTTAGCACCCTGCAATTGGTCAAACAAATCATCTATCCATGGTAGTGGATACCTATTTTTTATTGTGACTTTGTTGAGCTACCGATAGTCAATACACATCCTTAGTGAGCCATCTTTCTTTCTTAAAAAGAGAACCGGTGCGCTCCAAGGCGACACCCTCGGTCAGATGAAACTCTTCTCTAACAAGTCCTTCAATTGTTCCTTTAGTTCCTTCAATTTTGACAGATCTATTATGTACAGTGGAATAGATATAGGTTGTGTGTCCGCCATCACAACAATCCAAAAATCAATCTCCCTGTCTGGTGGGGTCACCTGTTGCCCTGATTGGGCCTGAAACGACTCCACTGTTGCTGACTAGGCTCTGGTGGCTGTGCACTTAGCGAAGACTGGGCGAAAGACTGAGATGACCCTGATGACCCTCCCCTAAATGCCGACCTACCACCACGACCACCAGAAGAACCACCAAAGTTTCTTGCAGTCCAGGCCTTGCTATTACCCTCACGCTCCATTCTATTTTTCAGTTTACGGTTCATTGTAGCTTGAGGAAATGCCACCATCTTCCCATAGTTAATATTAGAATTCAAGGGGACTGTGGCAGACTCATTAATAACTAAGGGGATAAGGCCCTATACAATTAGGTACACCCTAGCTTCCATAGCAGACAACATGTGAATATAATACTTGGAAAGGCGCGTGAAGTCCATTTGGTACTCCCACATATTCATGCTACCCTGCTTCAGGTTCTCGAACTCAGCGGCACGGGCGACCTTGGTCTCAGTAGGAAAGAAGTGATCCATAAAGGGCATATGTGAACTCATCCCACCTCGCCGGAGGGCTCCCCTCTTCATGAGACTCTTCCTGAAACTCAAACGAAGAAGAGACCACCCCTTTCAAGCGGTAGGAGGACAACTTCACTCTCTCTATCTCAGCAGCGTGCATAACCCGGAGAGTCTTATGCATCTCTTCAATTGAATTCCTGGTGGTCCTCCTTGGGCTAGTACCCGTGAACACTGGAGGATGTAATTGAAGGAACTCACTCTAGAACTAGCAGATTCCCTTGGATGACGGGAAGAAGTAGACCCAACAGTCGATCTCTGGGCCTGAGAAGCCACTATATGTGCCAACATCTGTCTCCCTTAAGACCCTCATCAAAAACACTGGGACTGGAAGCTGGACTGGAGGTGGAACCGGAATATTAGTTGGAGGATTTGTCGCACCCTCATTAGGTGTAGGAACTGGTTCAGTCTGAGCAGGAATAGTAGAATCAGGCGGTGTAGTAATTTGGGGAATATCCTCACTCCTCGGGTATTTACTCGCATCATCAATTATAGAATCAACCGCCACTCCTCGGGTAGCTTTGGCTCCCTGGCCAGTTCTTGCCTTCTTGCTAGGCGCCATTTACTGAAAGTTAGAGCAATTTACGAGTTAAAGGAGGAACAATCTTAAAATTAGTTTTATCGCACGACCAAGAACATCAAAGAAGGTTATTATTCCTAAATGTCCAAGTAGCCCCCTAATTATATATGTGGTCGAAAACACACCGATAAGAAAAACTCTACTAGACACAGCTCTGAGACATCCTAGGACACATTAAAACCTTAGGATCTGATACCAAGTTTGCCACGCCCCAAACTGGGGTAGCGCGACCGGCGCTCAACCAAGTGAACCCGGTCAAGCAAGTATGTTGAATACTTTCTACCCAAACTCACCCGTGATTTAAAGAGAATATGTAACTTTTTTAATTAACCAATAAGAAGATCATGTACCGAATTTATTACCATTAGTTACATTATTTAATATGTCTCAAAAACACACACATACTTTCATGGTTCAAAGTGGAACAAGTGATCCAATCACAACACGACTTGTTTAACATTCCCACCACCCATATACAACCCACACTACATCTACGGAGCCTCTAAAGATACCAAAGAGTACAATGATAGTGCTGGTAATAAGGCTCCGGGTATACCTCAAAACATGATAATACATACGAAACAAAAGATGAACAACCCCGGAATGAGATGGGGCTCATCAAGTGAGCTGGGAAGAATGCACCGCTATCACTTGTTAGTATCCTCCGTTGTGGAACCACCCGCATCCATTAAAGATGCAGCACCACCGCTGAAAAGGATGTTAGTACATGTCACATAGTACTAGTATGAAAACAAAACACCTAATCAAGAACTTGGAAATACAACATGGATATGATGAATCAGGGTGACAACAGATTAGCATAGATAGCGGTTTAAGCCAAAGTAAATTTATCAAGAGCTGTCAAAAACATTTATAAATTTTAAGAGGAGATCCTCAAAAACCCTTTTTACACAAGGTGACCCCGCCGCCTCACCCCAATGTATGCAGGTGGAGGTGCAAGCACAATACCACAAGTTTACTCAAGTTTCCCGTCCGCCTCACCCCAATGTATGCAGGTGGAGGTGTAACCACAGTACCAAAAAAAACCTACACAAAGTGGCCCTACCGCCTCACATTATGTGCGGGTGGGGTGTAACAACGATATCGATACCTACACAAAGTGGTCATGCCTCCTCACCACAATATATATGCGGGTGATGGTGCAACAACAATACCAAAACAATACACAAAGAGGCCCTGCCGCCTCACCTTAATACGTGCGGTGGAGGTGTAATCCCAATCACAATCTCTACACGATTTGGCATAATAACTTTCACATGAATCACGACTTGGAGTTATAACATGTAGATACCCAATCCATAGTTTGGAACACATCCTCAATTAATATTGCAACATGATAAGAGAATTTGAAACACAAATTGAACATATATCTTTGTCACAAAACTTATTTGGAATACTCGATTTATAATATCATCTTGGAACATACAAGGGTCGCGTGGGATTCAACTCTTGAAGAAGAGTTTAGCCAACATACCTAAAACTCGCCCCTTAACAATACTACGATGGTCCACCACACTAAACAACTTCAATCTACAACAATGCTACTTATTTGTGCCAGTATTAGTAAGATTTCTATACTTTTAAGTCATTTAGACTTTTTAACAAACATCTAGTGTGCATATCTTCCTACAACCTCCTTTAATAGAATGTCTTCACCTAACAACTACCTCCCACACTAGTGATTCACCTCACAACTTCCGTTAGCACATGTATGCCCAACATATCAATCCCAACCCATAAATGTTATCAATTAATTCATTTTACAATCTCTACAATACCAACACAACCTAGGTTAGACACTTATAGATTCCAATCATCATCCCATAATTCATAACACATATTTCATACATAATTAATCACCATAGATTAGTTAGATATGGTATACATACCTCTTATAGTGAAACTCTTGGGAATCCCAACTTGTAGTGTTCTTGACCAATTTGGGGATTTAAATTAAAATCGATGGATATCAAATTAATTCTTGTTAATATAAGTGTTTAGGAGTAGTAATCAACTCAAATTACTCCAAAAACATTACCTTGGTTCATGGGAGGGAATTATAGGACGTATTTTCCTTGATATAGCAAGCCCTAGCTCAAAGCAATGACTTAGCCACTCTCCCTACCTGGCCTTGGGGGTATTTATATGGATCCTACATGCGCAACCGCGCACCTGGGCAAGTAGCCGTGCATCTGGCCGTGGACACAAGGCAGAATGAAGTTGCTCGTGGAAGGCAAGAAGATACTTAAACAACTTGTGAGTCTGCTTGTGGCCTCAGACTAATAGGATATGTTTAGGGGCCTCACAGAAAATACTTATTCTTTTAGCGATTCTGCTAGTAATGCTAAGTGTGTGTTCATTTGTTAGGTTCTTGTTTTTGTGTTGTCGTTGAATGCCTCCTTTTATAGTGACATTAAAGTTTAGGGTTCTTGTTTTTGTGTTATCATTGAACGCCTCCTTTTATAGTGGAATTCAAGTCTAGGGTTATGTTTGAATTCAAAATAATAGTGGAAGTTGACGATAGTCTAGGGATGATAGAAAATAGGTGAAATTAGAGAAATACGGAGGGAAAATAGTGAAGGAAGATTTACCTGGCATGAGGATGGAGGATTCGACCGTTGAGAGTGAGGATACATTGGTCAAAGCTTCAATGTCCAGAGGTCACTATGTTTGACCTCTCGACAACGAATATTGCCATGCATGTCTGTATCAAAAGAACAAAAGAGGAATTACAGATAAAGCCTTCTCGGTGCTCAAAGATAATATAGCATGCTCTCTTTCAGATAACAATCCAGCATATCGAAATGATATGCAAAAAAAGGCATGTGTACATTCTTGATCCAGCATATAAAAAAGATATTCGAAAAAAATATGTAAAATCCCTGGAAATTGCAAGTAGAGAAGAAATGCAATAACCAAATCAAACACTGACTAGTTTTTCCTCATACTCCGTGTGCACCATCAAGATAGAAACATGATATGGTGAATCTGTGTGGATGGATCCTTATCCACACTTTGCACGAACAACTCATGTGCCATATATAAAACCCGCACGAACAACTTTTGTGTTAACACAGCTCAGATCCGCACGGACCACTCACGTGCCATCAATCATGTCCTTGTCACACAAAAAACATATACAATAATACATGTACATGAACAATGAATATTAGTTTACATACTCATGGATTGATATAAGTGAAATGCTAATGTGTATGCATGTGCGAGGTGTGCTACCACAGTTCTAATTAGGCGATTACGCCGCAAGAATAGAAACTAATATGTTTGAGTAGGAGATCGACTAACAAATAATCTCTAATATGATTCAAATAGCTCACAAAGGGAATACAACATAAGAAGTATGATAACATGAAGCTTAACAATCAATTTAGGGCATATAATAGCCTAATCACTACAACGATCATGGATAGTACCCCGGTGCATGCAAATGGGCTCAATCCCCTCACATGTACATCACCCATTGCGCAAAGCGAACACTAACAATATAGGAAGCAAGTTCCTTAACCAAGTATAGGTAAGATACTTAACTCCCGCAAGCTAAATTAGTACACTAGAAGTCCCTTACCGCGTGAATCAACCTCCCGACGGCTCGATCTTGCCAAAATAACTTACTAATATAATAAAAGTCATAGAAAATAACCCCAACAATAAAGATATGATCTTGATACAATTATAAAAAGTAAACCAAAAAAATAAACTCGGGTCCGCACCCCAGAACCTGACAAATCACAAATCCAGAACACTCATTCAATACGAGTCCAAATATGTGTCATCAAAATTCAACCTCAAATCGACTCCCAAATCACAAAATTTCACTTTCCTCAAGCCATAGCATAAACCCTAAAATTCCTTCTTAAATTCACATATACTAGGTGTAATAATCAATGGAAAATCAATATCTAACATCAAAATCGAGTAGAGATTACTTACCCATTCAATTGTAGTGAAAATCCCTCCAAAATTCGCCTTTAGCGAAGCTCCGCAACTCCAAACAACGAATAATGAAAAAACCTTCAAAATAATATAATTTACCCAGTGTTTTCGCATTACAGAAAATCACTACATCTGCGGCTCCGCTTCTGTGGGAAAAAACCCGCATTTGCAATCTCACATACAAATCTGACCAACCACCAAGTCGCTTCATTAGAAGCGCTTTTGCGGCCTATTCATCGCAGATGCGGCAACGCACCTACGCAACTCCTTTTGCATCTATGGATACCAGCCACCACCAATCAACCTTCGCATATGCAGACACAGAGCTGCTTCTATGGACTCACACCTGTGGCTAGACCCTTGCAGGTGCCAAAACACCAGAACAGGTTTGCCCAAAATCATGGAAATGATCTGTAACTCATCTGAAATACACCCAAGCCCTCCGGGACCCTGTCCAAACACACCAACCAATCTCAAAACATAATACAGACGTACACAAGACCTCAAATCATACAAAATGACGTCAAAACTACAAATCACATCTCAATTCAAGCCAAAGGAAATATTCAATTTCCATTTTTCAAAAACTCACACCGAACTATATCTAATCAACTTGGAATGACCTCAAATTTTGTAGACTAGTCCCAAATGACATAAAACACATATTTCAATACCCGAAATCACAATACAAACCCAAGATCAACAAATTCAACACTCGATCAAACTTATGAACCTTCCACAAAAATTTCAAACTTTCACCAAATAGAATCAATCAACCTAGGAACCTTCAAATCCAAATCACGACATACACTTGAGTCCAAAATTACCATATGAACCTATCAGAACCATAAAAATACCATTTCCGAGTTGTCTACACAATAGTCAATCTCCGGCTAACCTTCACAACTTAAGCTTCTAACCTTGGGACTAAGTAACCCAATTCAATACAAAACCTACACAAAACAAAACCAACTCCCCCCTCCCCCACCCACCCGAAGTCACATAATCATAAATACACATATGTAAAACATCAAATGGGAGAAACTGGGATAAAATACTCAAAATTACCGGCCAGGTCGTTACATTCTCTCCCTCTTAAACAAATGTTTGTCCTCTAACGAGCCTAGAATCATACTTGAATTGACGAATAGGTGAGGATATATGCTCTGCATATCATGCTCGGTATCCCAAGTCTCCTCCTTTACCTAATGACCCCTCCATTTCACCAATGCAATATTCTTTGACCTCAGCTTGTCAACATGTCTATCCAAAATGGACATTCTCTCCTCATCATAAGTCAAATAATTGTCCAACTGCACCGAGCTGAAATCTAACACATGTGACGGGTCCTCATAGTCCCAATCATAGAAACATGAAATATTGGGTGAACACTTGATAGATTAGGTGGCAAGACAAGTTTCTAAGACACCTCACCAACTCTTTCTAAGACCTCAAATGGACCAATATATCGAGGGATCAGCTTGCCCTATTTTCCGAACCTCATCACACCTTTTATGAGCGAAACTCTGTGTAGAACCTTCTCATCCACCATATATGACACATCATGAGACTTTTTGTTAGCATAACTCTTCTACCTTGACCGTGTTGTATGAAGCCGCTCCTGAATTTCACCTTCTCGAAAGAATTACGAACTAGATCAGTGCCCAAGAACCTAGCCTCCCTAGGCTCGTACCATTTAACTGGAGAACGAGAGAGCCTCCCATATAAGGCCTCATATGGAGCCATCCAGATACTTGACTGATAGTTGTTGTTGTAGGCGAACTCAGCTAATGGTAGAATTGATCTCAGGATCCCCCGAAACCAATGACACATGCTCGTAACATGTCTTAAAGTATCCGAATGGTATGCTTGGACTACCCATCCGTCTGGGATGAAATGTCGTACTCAGCTCGACCAGTGTGCCTAACTCACACTGCACTACTCTCCGAAAAAATGATGTAAACTTAGAACCTCGATCCGAGATAATAGACAAGGGCACACAGTGAAGGCGAATAATCTCTCTAAGATAAATTCGAGCCAGTTGCTCTGAAGAGTAGTTAGTCATGAATGGAATGAAGTGTGTAGACTTGGTCAGTCTATCCACAATTACCAATAGCGCATAAAATCTCCTCAAGGCCCATGGAAAGCTAACTAAAAAATCCAAAGTGATACGCTCCAACTTTCGCTTAAAAATAACTAGCCTCTGAGGCAAATCACTCAGTCTCTTATGCTCGCACTTCACCTGCTGATGGTTCAAACACCGAGAAACATACTCAACAATATCCTTCTTCATCTTTTACTGGAAATAATGCTACCACAAATTGTACTACATCTTTACGACACGAAGATGAATGGAATACTTTAAGATATAGGCACCCTCAAGTATCAACTCTCTCAAACAATCCACACTGGGAACATTTATCTCACCAATGAAGCCTCAATACCCCAACATAACCAATAGTCACCTTATTAGCATCACTCTACCTTAGAAAAAGCAAATAGGGATCATCATACTGATGCACCTTCATGCGCTTAGACAAGGAAGACCGCCATACAACACAAGCAAGAACCATGATAGGCTCCGAAATATCCAACTTCACAAACCTATTGGGCAAAGCTTGAACATCCAAAGCTAACGCTCTCTCCCCAGGTGCAATAAAAGCAAGACTCCATATGCTCTCCTTTATACTAAAAGAATTGGCCACCACATTGGCTTAAAGAATGTTGATATCATAGTGTTTCAATAGCTCTAACCGCCTTCGACACCTCAAATTCAAATCCTTCTGCCTGAATAGATATTGTAGACTCATCTGATCCATGAACACCTTGCAAGATACACCATAAAGATAGTTCCTCCAAAACTCGAGTGCCTGAACAATAGCTGCTAACTCCAAATTGTATACTGTTAGTTCTTCTCATGGGGTCTCAACTGATGGGAAGCATAAGAAATCACCCTACCATTCTACATCAACAAATACCCAATTCCAACTTGTGAAGCATCACAATAGACTGCATAAGAACCCAATCTTGAAGGCAAAATTAGAACTGGAGTTGTAGTCAAGGCAGTCTTGAGGTTATGAAAGCTCTCCTCACACTCATCAGACCACCTGAATGGGGAACCCTTCTACGTCATTCTAGTCAAGGAAAATCTGGATCTCTATATCAGCAGACGGTCTAGGAAAAATCTTAACTACCCTAATATTCTTTTAATCCATCTTAATCCCCTCACTGGATACCATGTGACTAAGAATGCTACCGAGTCTAACCAGAACTCAAACTTGGAGAATTTAGCATATAACTTCTTCTCCCTCAAAGTCTGGAGCACGATCCTCAAGTGTTGCTAATGCTATTCCTAACAGTGAGAATACACCAATATATCTTCAATAAACACAATGACAAAGAAATCCAGATAAGGCTGAAATACATTGTTCATCAAGTGCATAAACGTTGATGGGGTATTGGTCAGTCCAAAAGACATTACCAAGAACTCATAATGCCCATAACATATAGTGAAAGCTATCTTAGGAATATCTTAAGCCTGATCTTCAACTGATGGTACCTCGATCTCAAATTATTCTCTAATAATACACTAGCACCCTAAAGCTGATTAATTAAATCCTTAATACGCGGTAGTGGATACATGTTCATTATAGTAACCTTGTTCAATTGCCTATAGTCAATGCACATTCTCATAGAACCATCTTTCTTCTTCACAAGTAGCTCTGGTACACCACAAGGTAACATGCTAGACCGAATGAAACTCTTATCAAGAAGTTGTTGTAACTACTCTTTCAGTTCCTCCAACTTCGCTGGTGTCATGTGATATGGTGGATTAGAGATGGGCTGAGTGCTCGGCATGTCTGCAGGAAACACATATGAGAAATCCCTCACCACTAGGACTAACTCAATAGTAGGAGTATCAACACTAACATTTTTCACGAAGTCCAAGTACGCCAAACAAACCTTCTCAACACTTCGTTGAGATTTCATATACGAAATCACTATACTAGGAGTGTGACCAAGCGAACCTCTCCACTCAAACCTAGGAAACCCTGACATCCTTGATGTCACGGTCTTGGTGTAAACATCAAGAATATCAACGTATGGAGATAGCCAATCCATACCCAAATCACCTCAAAATAAACCACACTAAGCAATAAGAGATCAACCCTAGTCTTATAGCTCCAAATGGTAACCACACAATACCGATATACACGATCCACCACATAAAGAATCACTCACTAGTGTTGATAGATGAACATGAATATCTAGAGAATCATCAGGCATATCCAAATAACGAGAAAAATAGGATGGCCCATAAAAATAAGTGGAACCAGTTCAAATAACACCGATGCATCCCTATGGCACTGAAAAAATACCTATGATTATGCCGTTAGACGCAACTGCCTCTAGCCTGGCGGGAAATGCACCGTAATGGGCCTGTCCACCGCCCGACTGACCTCCCCCTCTAAGGTCACCTCGAACCGACATAGCCCCAACCCTAGCTAGCTATCCGACTGGTGTAGCTACTAGTGTTGGAACAATAGGTTGTGTGCTCTACTATGGTGCACTACATAGGGAAATCCCTCTTGGGATTATTTAAGTCTCCACACTAAAAACAACCCTCCCTCTGATGAGGCTGCTGGCCCTACGACTGACCTTGATAACCCAAAGAATTCCCTGAGGAACATTGAGCAGACAAAGCACGGTAAGAACACTGTGTTAGTAGTGCACTGATTGATGTTGGGCGAGCACTGTATGAGCTATCGCTTACTTATGAACCATGGGGAATCTGACGAGCTTCTTGGTGGTTCTAAAGGAATGACATTTGTTGTGATATGATTGGCCTTTAGACAAGGCACCACAGAAACCACCTAAACCACGGGGCCTCTTGGCCTCCTACTCCTTTCTCAGAAGCTTCAATCTTCTAACAATCTCAACCACCTGGTGAAATCTAGCATCCATCTCTGACTCTCGATCCATACCATATCGTAGACCATAGTTAAGGCGAAAAATGAACCTCTTGATCTCTCCCGCTCAGTAGGGACCGAAAATACCGCATGAAGTGCCAACTCCGTGAACCTCATCTCATACTAGGTCATAGTTATGACCTCCTAGCATAGATTCTCAAACTCCCTACACAACTCCTCTCTACGAGTCTGTAGGACAAATTTCTTTAAGAAGAGAATTGAAAACGGATGCCATGTTTGTGGTGTTGCTAGCTAGTCTGCCTGACTCATATGTCTGCCACCAACTGTAGGCTGACCCACTGAGTTGAAAAGTAGTTAAGTTGCATCTATTGGAGTCCATAAGACCCGCTTTGCAAAGAAGCTGATGACACTGATCAAGAAAAGCCTGAGCATCTGCTGACTCTCGCCCACTGACCTAGGGAGGATAAAGCCTTTGGAATCGCTCCAACACCTTCTACTCCTCATTAGTCATAGATGGTTCAACCTCAGCCCGAGCAACAACAACTTGCTGAACTGGCAAAAACCCCGGTGTCTGATAACCTTGAGCTAGCTAGAACAGTGTATAGGCAGCGGGAGTCTAGGCTCCTCCCCCAACCTTTGAGGTACCTGGAGCAACTGGTTTCATGCCCGCCTGACCCAAGCTTGTATACACACTCAAGATCTTCGCCAAAGTCTCTGGAAGACCCGGTATAGCAACATGTATCGCTGGTGTTTTAGTTGGTCTCACCAGCTCAACAATATCTAGAACCCGCTTCTCAACTGGAGCAACTGGTGGATGCACATGTGCTGCTCTAGCTGTAGCGCGGGCTCCACCTCCGCCTCTACCATGGCCCCGTCCCTCGCAACCCTTACTAAGGTCATTGGTTCCAGCCCATCTTATGTCGGTGAAAGTGTCCACACCATCTTAGATAGAATAAGTGTAAAGGTTCAAACTTCGAAATTTAACAAATTTGCATGACAAGAATGCAATAAAGAGAAATTTTCCTAACAGTTCAGTAGCTCCTCGAAGATAAGTACAGATCTCCGTATCGATCTGCAAGACTACTAAATATGCTCATGACCCATAGAACCTATAAACCTAGGGCTTTGATACCAACTTGTCACGACCCAAAATCTACCAACCGATCGTGATGGCGCCTAACTCACTTTCTAGGCAAGCAAAACGTAGCAAAAGCATAAAGTGATAATAGGAATAACAAAAATAATATAAATCCAAAGCTAACTAGCAAAACTAACCGCATCAATACATAAATCCCCTAAGAACTAGTAATAGAGAGTCATGAGGTCTAAAATAGAAGTACAAGTCTAGAATACAAAAGGAAAGACTAACAGAATGTAAGCAACAATACAGAAATGAAAAGAGACGACAAGACTGCAGTCGAGATGCATCTCTACCTCGTCTATCGAAGATGATGCCAACAACAAAACACAGCTACTCATGACTCGGTCCAACACTTGGATCTACACAATTAATTGTATAGTGTAGCATGAGTACAATCGACCCCATGTACTCGGAAAATATCATAACTAAACTCAGCTAGGTAATAGAGGCAAGAATTATTAATGATGCTCGCTAATATCCTGCTCAGTTCATCAATCTCACATATACACATCAATAATATTATCAAGTTGTAAGTCATAGATAAAGCCTCTTCGGTGCACAAAGATAACGTAGCATGCTCTGTTTCAGTTAACAATCCAACATATAGAGAAGATACGCAAAAAAAGGCATGTATACATTCCTTATCTATCATATAGAGAAGATATGCGAATAAAACATGTATACATCCAAGAAAAATGCAAGTAGAGAATAAATGCAATAACCAAATCAAACACTGGACAATTATTTCTCGTACCGTGTGTACACTATCAAGAGAAAAATATGAGAGGGTGACCCTAGGGGGATTGATCCTTATCCGCACGCTTCACGTACAACTCATGTTTCATACATAACCACCGCACAGACAACTCACGTTCTAACACAGCTCAGATCCGCACGGACCATTTACCTGCTATAAACACAGTCCATACTCTATATCACACAGAAACCATATACAAGAATACATGTACATGAACAATGGATATCAGTTTACATACTCATGGACTGATATAAGAGACATGCTAAAGTGTAGGCATGTGGGATGGGTGCTACCACAGTTCTAATCAGGCAATAACGCCATAAGAAGAGCGACTACCATGTTTGAACATGAGATCGACCAACAATGTAATCTCTAACATGCTTCAAATAGCTCACAAAGGGAATACAACATTAAGCAGTATAATAACATGAGTATTAACAATCAAATCAGGGTATACAATAGCCTAAACACTACCTCGATCTTGGATAGAACCCCGATGCACGCACATGGGCTCAATCCCCTCACATGTACGCTATCCATAGCGCATAGCTAACACTAACAATACAGGAAAATAGTGCCTCAACCAAGTTTAGGCAAGATACTTACCTCAAGCAAGCTAAATCAGAACTCTAGAAATCCATTCCCACGTGAATCACTTTCCGGACGATTTGAACATAGCCAAAACAACTTAATAATATCAATAAAAGCATAGAAGACAGCCACAAACAATAAAGTTATGATCTTGATACAATTATGCTAAGTGAACTAGGAAAGTTAACCCGGGCTCGCACCCCAAAACCTAACAAAACTCATAAACCCCGAACACACATTCCAATACGAGTGCAAATATGCATGTTTCATCAAAATTCAACCTAAAATAGACCCCAAATTACCAAATTTCACTTTCTAAAAGCCATGGAAAATCCCCCCGAATTTCTCCTTAAATTCATGTAAACTAGGTGTAATAATACATGAAAAATCAACATCTTCTATCAAAGTCGAGTATAGATTATTTACCCATTCAATTTTAGTGAAAACCCCTCCAGCCAAGTGCCACAACTCCAAACAATGAAAAATGACCAAACCCTCAAAATCATATAATCTGCCCAGCAGTTCTGCTGCGGATAAATCACCATATCTGTAGATCCGCTTCTGCGGAGAAAATCCCACATTTGTGATCTCACTTAAAAACCCAACCTCTTGCATATGCGGACACAAAGTCTCTTATTTGGAAGCGCTTTTGCGGTCTCTTTATCGCAGATACGGTAGCACACCTACACAACTCTTTCCACATATGCATATAGTTCCACCACCAATCAAACTTCACATTCACAGCCCCATCCAATCAATTGAAATGAGGGTCAACAAAAAAAAAGCAGCTTTTGCATACTCGCACATGCGGCCAGACCCTCGCAGGTGCGAAAACACCAGAACAGGCTTGCGTAAAAACATAGAAATAGTTCCAACTCATCCAAAGCACGCTCGAGCCACTCGGGACCCCTTCCAATCACAACAACAATTCCCAAAAAAATATTGACCTACTCGAGGCCTCAAATCACACAAAATAACGCCAAAATCACAAATCACACCTCGATTCAAGCCTAAGGAATTATTAAGCTTATAACTTTCCAAAACTCATGTTGAACCATATCTAATTAACTTGTAATGTACTAAAATTGTGCACAAATGTCCCAAATGATATAACATACTTCTTCTAACTTCTGGAACAACAATACGAACCCAATAACAACAAAGTCAACTCTTGCTTAAACATATGACCCTTCCCAACCTTCAACTTTCTAACTATCGCCAACTAGAACCAAATTAACCTAGAAACCTCCAAATCCAAATCCTAACATATTCCTAACTCCAAAATAATATGATTCTATCAAAACCATCCAAACACCATTCTAAGGTCGTCTATATATTATTCAAACTCCGGTCAACCTCCACAACTTAAGATTCCAACCTTGGGACTAAGTGTCCCAGATCAATCCAAAGCTTCTCCAAAATCATACCCCCCCCCCCCCCACCAAGTCACATAATCATAAATAAACATATTTCAAGCATCAAATAGGGGAAATTAAGCTAAAATACACAAAATGACTGGCCAAGTCACTACATGGTTATTGTGCCAGATGGTTCCGTGTGAGGCCTTATATGGGAGACTGTGTCATCCTCCTGTTGGTTGGTTTGAGCCTTTGAGGCTAGTTTGTAGGGGACAAATTTTCTTCACATTGCTTTTAGGTGAAGTTGACAGGAGAGACTTTGTATATCAAATAATAGGAAGAAGAGTTATATGGACAACAAGATTTGGGTTATGAGCCTTTCATGGAGAGTGAAAATGTTCTTCCTAGATTTTCCTCTATGAAGGGCGTGATGAGATGTTGGAAGAAGGGAAATTTGAGTCCCAGGTGCGAGGAAGCGACTTGGGAAACCGAGCATGACATGATCAGATATGATATTGTTTTTGCATTTCAGGTATGATTCTGAACCCGTTCGAGGATGAATATTTGTTTTAAAGGGAGTGGAATGTAATGATGCCTATAGTTGTATGTATTTGAGCCTTGATCCCATATTTTATTGGTCCTATATTTTTTTAATATTTTATGACTTGTAGAGATGGTTGGTTTGGTTTTTTGAAGGCTAGTAAAGTTTGGAAGTTAAGCAATATATTTTTTATCTTCCATTCTTGGTTTTGAAATTATTTGTGGTGTTTTGAGCCTTTGGATAAGTTTGAATTAGGTATAAGGACTAGTTGGATGGTTGGAGGGGGACTCTGAAGGGTTTCAGGATGATTTTGGACCATGTTGGTGTTGCTGAAACTTTTTCTAATTTCAAGTGTATCGCATTTGCGGAGGAAGGTGAGAAGGTGCGAAGTCGCACCTGCAATCGGTATGTTTGAACCTGCGAAGATAGCCTATCTTGTAGATTTGTGCACCTAGAATAATTTGCGTAGGTGCGGTGACTGCAGAGCGAGAAGGGAATGTGCACCTGCGAAGGGTTGTTCAGTCATGGATTCGCAGATGCGATGAAGTGGATCGCATCTGCGCATTCGCAGATATGGATGTGATGTTGCCGATGAGGAGTGGAGCTTGGGCTCGCAGTTCTGGGCAGTGTCCCACAGATTCAAATTTGGATCGTTGATACGAGGCTCGCACTTGTGGCTAAGTATGCGCAGGTGCAAGGATTCCTGATATGAGTATGTTTTCAAGTTTTGCCCAATTTTCACCATTTTTGAGTTTTGAATCTCAGAAAGAGGTAATTTTGGAAGAGATTTTCACTACCACTTTTAGGGTAAGTAGTTTCTACTTGGATTTGATTATATATCTTGATTCCCCATGGATTTATCAACTTAGAACATTGAATTTAAAGGAAAATCTAGGGTTTTATCTAAAACATAAGAGTATGTAATTTGAAAATTTGACTACCGATTCCGACTCTGTTTTAGAGTCTAATAAATACTTGAATTAGTAGGATTATGGGTAGTTGGGATCTACCAAAAAACTTGGGTTTTGTCCATGCGAGCCTAGAGTTCACTTTTGTTGACCTTTTGGTATTTTTGTTAAAGATTGAAACTCTATTGGTTGGGGTTAATTTCTATTGAATCATTTGACATTATTGAGTAATATTTAACTAGATTCGTGGACGGGTAGGCAGTTGTTTTTTTTATTGAAGATATCCAGTAGAGGTATGTGTCTTGTCTATCCTTCTAAGACGAAATTCTCCCCATTGATTATTAATTTGCTATTTATTGCTTGATTTATGAGGCACATGTATGCGAGGTGGCGAGTGTATATGCATAGAAAGGTTATACCCATATCCGGTAGGGCTTAACTTGTTATACTCCTTGTTTGGATTATGTGAATTTATTATCCATATTTCATCAACTCTACGACTAAGTGATGACTCATAATTATGACTTAGAAGCATGCTTAAGGTTATGACATGTCGAATTGGGCATAAAGGATTATTTTATTATTTTGAAGTTTCATGTTAAGTCGTAGTCATATACTTTACTTATTTGATTCATTATTTGGTAGTTATATGGATCATTTACTCATGCTAAATATTATGATTAGACTTTTGAATGTTGAAATTACTTATTGAACTTTTGAGACAAATTATATTACATGATTAGCTATAGCCATCTTTTATCCATATGAGTTTTTATCTGCATCTTTATCGTTATGTTCGGTGCTTCTTTAAAACAATATTTTATACACATATGCATGAGTTGGAGAGTTGGATATTGTGGAAAATTGAGAATTTTGGTACTAAAGTCACTATGAGCAAATATTAATTATTGATTATTGATTGTAAAATGATTAATGTCTGGATATGGATTTGTCCTTCCGGAGTTAGGTGATTACCATGCTACTTTGGGCCCTGTAAATGTAGGCACTCATATTTGATGCCTGGTTCGGATATGTAGCCTGTGTCAGACACATGGATTTGTGCTATGAGGTATTGAAAGTGATCTCGAGCATATATATATATATATATATATATACAACAACAACAACAACCACCCAGTATAATCTCACAAGTGGAGTCTGGGGAGGGTAGGATGTTTGAAGCCTTACCCCTCCCTTGGGAGGGTAGATAGACTATTTCTGATAGACCCTCGGCTAAAGAAAGTGATAGAAGACCTGATAGCAAGTAAAGGAAAGACATATAATTAAAAAACTAAATGGAAGCTAGCAACAGAGAATATGAAAGGGGTTCCAATATCAAGTAATGGCAAGATAACATATTTAGAAAACTAATTCCAAGGTAGTAAACAAGAATATGAACGAAGTACTGCTAACAAACTGCGGAACTACTGATGGAAAGTAACAACGGAACAAGACATGCGAATATAGCAAACTAAGGAAAAAAGGGTATCATACTAGCATTAATACTATCGAACTAGAGAAGACAAAGGGAAACACATGACTACCTACTAACCTTGTACCCCAATCTTCAACCTCCACACCCTTCTATCTAGGGTCATGTCCTCGGTTAGCTCAAGTTGCGCCATGTCCCGCTTGATCACCTCTCCCCAAGACTTCTTTGGCGTACATCTATGCCACGACCCAAAACCGGTTCAGGTCGTGATGGCACCTAACGGCGAGGTTAGGCAAGCCAACGTACAACTATAACAGTAAAAGTGCGGAATATAATCAACAGTATGGGGTAAGGCCGTAGAAACAAGCTGAACCACAGCTAGGCCAAATATATACAACCCCAAAACCCAACATAATTACAGCAAGTGTGTGCCAAGACTAGTGTCACAGCGTCAACGGGCGGCTACATAGATACAACGACATAAATACATATGCAAAAATATACAAGCCGCAG